>PKML01051581.1:167973-181797 GCA_002933935.1 Eutrema yunnanense
AAATCACATTTGCGATCATTATATTTGGTGGTTGGTTGGTTCGATACTTCTCTATCAAAAATGGTTCTGGTTCTATCCCAACTTTGATTTGATTCTGGTTTTATTTTAACTGGGCTTGTCTAGTTGAAATCCAACTCTTTTATGATGGTTCAAATCCATTTCTACGGATTTTGGGCTATTTAGCTCAAAAATTTCAAATTTCTGGGCACCCCTGTACCCCTTTTTCTCATGCTTTTCAATAGAAAAGTCAGTTTAAAAAAAACAATATTGTACATTTTTAAAAAAAAATTAACCCTCATCTTAAGAAAATGCAATTCAATACATACACATCAATAATCACTTGCAATATAACCCCTATGTCTAATGGACGTTATATCGGTGACGAAATTCAAAATGCAACGTTTTTTTGTCATCTATCTTTATTATATTAAATCAAAGTAAATCAAGAATACAAAAGATAAAAACAATACAATATAATAAAACAATGAAAATAAAATTTGACACTTCTTTTCTCCCGAAAATATTAGTCGCAAATAAAGTATCCATCCTTCCCTTCTTCAATTTTGCATTCAATTTGATGTGATCTTCATCTTTGGCTATTATCCATTGTTTCCCTTGTTGTATTACATTGACTCATTCCCAAATAGGAGCTAAATATGTTCGTCGAAAAAGAACACAATTTACTGATTTTTTCGATCGAAATAAGATATGAGACTGCCAATTTTCAACGACTATACGAATGTCGCCATACAACAAAGGAGCATATTTCGCTCCCAACCGTTCTACTTTCCATAATGGTTTCCACGGTAGTAAAGCCTTATTTAGCAGAGTAAAATCACCGGTAAAAAACAAACTAGGAACAACAAAAAAATATATAATTTCCGGGATCCCATAATCGCTGACCCATACACCAAAATCTTCTACGTTGAGAAAACATGAATTGGTCTTCAACCCGCGAACGTAGACGAAGACTTGCAGCAATCGATTCGTCGTGATTCAAACGAATAAATCGATTGCATAAATTACAAACCTTTGGTAAAGGGTAATGGAGAAGCTGTTCATCGTCGTGGATCACAAGATGCACGACGGAGATATCCACTAGGTAGAGGACAACTAATCTCTCCACTCTGGCGTCAATGGTGATACCCATCCTTAAACAAAGGAGGAGACAAAGCAGACGGTTTGAACTCCGTCAAATCATATTAAAATTTTTCATAGGCGATCTTTGTTTCTTTTTTCTTTCGTTTTCGATGATTAACTGCTCGGTAGAGGGAATTGGAAAATCGTTCGCCTCTTGCATCAATGATGATCACCGTCCATGATCGAAGAAGAAAATTAAACATTTGATGTCTGAACCGTTGAATCGCACGAAGAGGCGTCATGGAAACCGCTCTCAAATGTTAGGATGTGGTGGAGTACGACTGAGAAATAATAAGGAGTACGGCCGACGCCAGAGTCGACGCCGGTCGGTGAAGAATACAGAAGAGAAAGAGAGTTGACAAATCGCTTTGTCAATCGCCATATAACTTTTAAAAATGCAACATTATAAATGGTTTTAAAAACTCTATATTGTTTTTTAATTTTTTATAATAATTTTATTAAAATTAACAAATAAATAAATATAAAAAGAAAATAAAATGTCATAGCTTAACCTTCTCTTCCTCTGTCCTATGTCCTTCTCTTCTTCGATTTCATCGACTGATTAATCTCAGGCAAACTATCGAAATCAAGAGCCTTCCTGGCGGTAATTCCATCCTCGACCCAAACCCTCGATATAATATCACATCCCGTCTTCTTCCTTAAACCCATCGAAACCCTTCACAAACTATGCAATTTAGGCATCCCCAAATCTTTCATGTCAACTTCTTCGAATCCAAAAATTTCAAATCCTGGACATAAATCGGAGATCAATGTAGCCTCCTTCAATCTCCTAATCATCATGTTCGGAATAGGGACACTCGATTCTCCGACAGGAGAAACTTGCTTGCTGCCATCCATCTCCGATAATAATATACATCCAAATGATAGGGTTTTTAAACAGTGTCCGATAAATCTGTTCGTTTGGAAGAAGAAGAAGAATCAATACGAAAAGGGCAATGATGTGCTCAAGTTTTAACCCTAAAAATACTGCAAGCACGCAACAATACGCAGTAGATCCACTGAAGACCAAGAAGCTACATTATGAGTTTGTGAGATCCAAATTAAGCAAAGACAATAATATACGGGAAAAAACTAGAATAACATATATAAATTGGTTAATTACTAGACTAACATATATAACGGGGAAGGAAAAAGCGTGTTTTTTGCCCATTATACCCTTATTTGCTTTTGTTAGGAAAAACGTTATAAGACACTGCCATTACGAAATTATTTCCACGTAAGCTAAAAATTGAGTTATTTACAAAAATGCCACCGCGTTTTTCAGATTAAGTCTGCGGACCATTGTTGCAGACTTAATAAATCAACAAGTCTGCGCAAACTTGTTATGCAGACTTAATAAATCTGCGCAGATCTGCAGACTTAATATGCACAGATTTATTTCCACGTAAGCTAAAAATTGAGTTATTTACAAAAATGCCACCGCGTTTTTCAAATTAAGTCTGCGGACCATTGTTGCAGACTTAATAAATCGACAAGTCTGTGCAAACTTGTTATGCAGACTTAGTAAATCTGCGCAGATCTGCAAACTTAATATGCAAATTTATTTTTTAATGTTGCAAGCATATTAAGTCTGCGCACATCTGCAGACTTATTATGCGTGTTGCAGACTTTTCGACGCAGATTTAATGTGCTTTGTTGCAGACTTATTAAGTCTGTGCAGACTTATTTTGATTGCAGACTTATTACGCAGATTTATTCCCTTTGTCGCAGACTTAAGTTCATTTGCAGACTTATTATGCAGACTTATAAAAAATCTGCAGCTGTTTGTTGCAGACTTAAATGCTTTATTGCATACTTTTGGAAAATCTGCGGCAAAGAGACTAAGTCTGCGACACCTAAAGGGTCTTACTGAAATAACATCGCTTGTCGCATATTTATTTGCAATGTCGCAGATTTGATGCTCAACGTCGCCGACTTATTTGTAAATTGCTTACGTGGCATTAAAAACTGCAGACTTATTAGACTGTGTTGCAGATTTGTTTTCTGACTAGAATAACACTTTGTTTGTCGCAGACTTGTTATACAGACTTAATGAATGTGTTGCAGACGTAACAAATTTGTTTGTCCTAGACTTTCGTTGCAGACTTATTGAATGTGTTGCAGACTTATTTCGAACTTTGAGATGTTTCTAATATGTCCCTAGTAAGTAACAAATTTACGAAAAATGCCATTGCACCATTATGGTTATGTACGGCGGCTGATCTCGTTCTCTCCATTGTCACCGATAATCTATCTCTGCCATTCTCAAACTTAAAAACTTTATCTATCTCCGCCGATCCCGTTGTCTGTCGTCGTCGCCGTCCCGATCTCGTTGTCTATCGTCGCCGCCGATCTCGTTCTCCATCGTCGCCGCCTATCACCGATAATGTTGCAAATTATATTGGTTTGGGGTAATTGGAGATTTGAGAAGAGTAGATGGATTTTTATTGTCGATAGTAGTAGAGGTTCTCGAGTTCTTGGAACCAATACTGCAACTTCGTTCGACGAATTCATTCAAATGGTTTACGAGGATTATGGAGTTGATAAGAATAAGTACGAAGTTGAATTGAGCTACATGTTTCCGAAGAAGATATTGGTCAAGTTACCAGTAGACACTCCACCTGTCTTTATTGGTAATACGAGACAATTGCAAGGTTTCTTTGAACAATTCAAATCAGATACGTTGCGGCTATGTGTATCAGATAAGGAGGTATCATTGGAGTTAAAGGACGCTCAAAAGCATGAAGACGGTGAAGAAAATCGTGCACAAGGTAGACCATCGCTGAAGCGAGCAAAAATAGAAGTTGAATTTGATGGTAATGCAAAAGAAGAAGGGGATGCTAGTTCTGGTGATGAGGATGAGGACAACGAGGACCAATACAAGTTTGATTGTTGCGACGATCCGGATGGTGCTAGTTCTGGTGATGAGGATTACTGTCTATATGAAAATCTTCGTGAGGAGGAAGAAAAGGAAGAGAAAGCAAGAGTTCCACACAAAAAAGGGCACAAGATAACAAAGTTGATGAAGATTACCGGAAAATGGATATGACTTCGTTGGATATATCGGTCGGACAAAGGTATGATAACAAAGACGCATTGGAGATTCTCCATATTTCTTTATAAAAGTATACGCTAAAAAACATACATGTTTTGTGACAGACCGTGGAGCCTGTTGTCGCCAAGCTACACACGAGATTTTGGGACAATTGTACAAGAATTTTGTGGGTGGTATCAGTTCAAAAGTGTTACCTAGTCATGTTGCAGATGCTCTGAACAAATGATATGGTATTAAGGTATGGCTGCAGTTTTATTCGTTGCATACTTGTTTTATTTGTTGCAGACTCGTTTTATTTGTTGCAGAGTTGTTTTATTTGTTGTGTCGCAGACTTGTTTTGTTTATTGCATACTTATTTTGTTTTGTTGCATACCTATTTTGTTTAGTTATCGCAAACTTATATGTTCAGTTGCAGTTTTGTTTTATCCTTGTCGCAGACTTATTTTGTTATGTAGCAGATTTGTATTCCTTTGCCGCAGACTTGTTGTTTTATGAATGTGACAGATGGAATACTGTAAAGTTTATCGAGCCTTAAAGCATGCACGACTTTTGGCAATGGGTTCACCGGAGAGTGGATATGAGCAAATACCTTCGTACTTATACTTGATACAAAGAGCTAATCATGGTACTTATACATGTCTTGAAGTCGATGCAGAATATCGATTCAAGTATTTGTTCATCTCATTTGGTGCAAGCATAAACGGCTTTCAATACATGCGCAAAGTTGTTGTTGTTTATGCGTTTCACGGTTGAATTTCCCAGAAAGGGTGATTTCTGCGTGGGACCCAACATCTTAGGTCGATCGTGACCATCAGCTACGACAGCAACAGTCAAGAGCTCTAAATTTTGCTTCAAAACTTTTTGTTGAGCCTGTAACCTGGGGTCAGACTCAGTATCAGACTGTACTTGATTCTCCTCTTTCCGTACTAACTCTGTTATGTCCTCAATTTCTGTGTCCACAACTTCTTTATCCTCAACTTTTTTGTTTCCTTCCTTAGATGTAGCTTCACCAGCATCCACATTATCCACTCGAACTTTTAACCAGGACTGTAAAGTTAACATAAGGAAACAAAATTAAATCCTACAGTAAGAAAAAAAGATACAAATCTGGAAACATCACAACAAATCTGCAACAATACCAACAAGTCTGCGACAAATAAAACAAGTCTGCAACATCACAACAAATCTGCAACAATACCAAAAAGTCTACGACTAATGAAACAAATCTGGAAACATCACAACAAATCTGCAACCCAGAAATGAAACAAGTTTGAAAAGAATGCAACATAAGAAACAAATCTGCAACCCAGAAAACTGCAACAATACGAACAAATCGTAAACAATACCAACAATATTCATCTACGAACATACCAGGGTTTTTTCTGGAGAAGTTTGATCAACTTTGTTAGGAGAAGTTTTATCAACTTCTTCTACTAAGACAGTCGGCACATGTCGTAGTTGCTTCACCTCTTCTTTGAGTTTACTAATGTCATTATCCATTGCCATTAATATGTCATTTATACTTAAGTCCATCATATCCACTTTTTCACTTAAGCTATTTAAAGCTTTGACCAGTCCACTGAAATCTCCAAGGCCACTAAAATCACCATTCCCATGCACACTAGATCTTGTCCTCTTTTCAACGCTTCTTCGTTTCAACCTTCTCAATGGGGTCTTTATCTTTACCACTTCGAACCCTTTTCGAAGTTCCACCTACAGTTTCAGCTTTCTTTCCCACAATCTTTTCCTTACTCCATGCATTTTCAGCCAGTTTACAATTCATGATGTCTTTGATCAAATTGTCTAATTTGTGATCATTCTTGTGGGTAGCCATTAGATTAACGAACATATTTCTCACACGTACCTATCGTCAAATACAAATTAAAAGTGAGAAATGCGTATCATTAGTATAAAACATGTCTATACATGAAAAAGATGAACAAAACAACAAATCTGCGACATATGAAACAACTCTGCAACACATGAAACAAGTCTACAACAAATGAAACAAGTCTGCAACGACTTGAATAAGTCTGCAACAATTGAAACAAGTCTGTGACATATAAACAACTATGCGACATATAAAACAAATCTGTGACATATAAAATAAATATTCGATATATAAAACAAATCTAAGACATATAAAACAAATATGCGACAAATAAAACAAATCTGCGACATAGAAAACAAATCTGCAACACATTAAACAAGTATGCAACAAATAGAACAAGTCTGCAACAAATATGCGGTAAAAGACTGCAAGCAGAAATATACCTGGCCATATTTTTTCTTTTCCTCAAGTACAATGTCATCAACTTCGTAACGGCCACGAGATCCACCCCATGAGAGGATATGAAGTTTTTGTTCTTGCTTTTTCTCCCATAAAGTTCTCCTAATCTTTGAAATGACTAATACGCCCATATTTGTAACACGTGAACTAATCCTTTCAAAGTGTAAGAGTTATCAGCAAGGTTTGCTTCTTTGATGGACTGAATCAACAATTCAAATGACCTCCTACCCCATGGAAACCTCTCCAAAGTCGCAGGATACGATGCTTTCTTAGCGCATTTCAAATCCATCCTACATCCTCTACTTAAACCAAATATTCCTAGGGAGAGGATGCACAAACAACCTACAATTCTTTTCTTCTCGTAACTCCATGTGTCGCACTTTGTCAACACCTTAGCCAACTCCTCCCAAGAAGGTCCTTCACCTATAGGGACACCCATCTCAGCCCATATTTCGCGGTGATCAATTTCCGCTTCTTCCCCTTCTTTTTCAACAATGTACGGATCACAATTAAGTCCTGACAGCTCTACAAATTCATGCAATAAAAACCTCAGAGGTTTCTCTCCAATCAAACACCAAATCTCACTTTTGCTAACAATTTCCAACTGATGTGCGAGGAAATAGTGAACTGTCTTCCCATGCCAACAAAACTTACTCTCTGCTAGCAAAATAAGAACACCAAAAGCTAAATTCCTTAGGTACTCTCATACTTCATCGCCAACACTGGCACGAACATTTCTCAAAATTTACAAAGAACATCCATGATTCATACTTTTATTTTGCTCTGGAACAACCCTATACATCCGTGGAGGATATTCTCTTTTCTCACTAGAATCCATACCTATACACAAAAAAATGAAACAAGTCGATAAATGAAACAAGTATGCATGAAATAAGTCTGTGAAAAAAGGAACAAATCTGCAACACACAAAACAAGCCGACAAATAAAACAAGTCGGCAACAATAACAACAAATCTGCAACAAAAGCAAAATCTGCAACAAATACCAAAAAGTCTGCGAAAAAATGAACAAATCTGCAACACACAAAATTGCAACAATACAAACAAATCTGCAACAATACCAACAAATACCAATAAGTCTGCGAAAAAGAAACAAATCTACAACACACAAATCTGCACAATACAAACAAACCAACAAATCTGCAAAATCCGCGGCAAATCAATCAAAATACTAAAAAGTCAGAAATAGACGAAGAATACCGGAATCTTGGTTTTAGGGTTTCCTGACGGCGTGATAAAAGAGAAGCGGCAAGGTTTTAGGGTTTCTCGACGGCGGCGATGAAAGAGACGATGACGGCGAGGATGAACGATGAAGAAGAGAGGAGGACGGAGAAGTAAGTGAAGCCAACGGTGAAGATGACGACGACGAGAGGATGACGACAACGACGATGAAGAAGATGAAGACGACGACGAGGAGGACGAATGCGATGACGGCGACGATGAGGAGGCGAAAAACCGTGGGCGAGGAATATGAAAAGACAGTTTTTTACGTTTCTAGAGAAGAGGAGGGAAGTGAAAATGTTTTAGAAAGGCAAAACCGTTTTTTGTTTTGAATTCAGAAACAATTTTTTTTTTAGAGAAAATTAAATCAAAATGGCATTTGTGTAAATAAGTAACTCAAATAGGGTTTTCTGTCTTTTAACAAAAGAGTTGTGTTATTCTAGTCAACTCATATTCTAGTAATTAAATGAAATATTAATGTTATTCTGAGTAATTTTCTCATAATATACGGGTGTTTTGTTTTGGTGTTAGAGTGTGGACAAAAACCAGTAAGAAAATAAACTAAAACGCAAGTAAATATCAAGGTTAAACAAATCAGAGAAAACGTAAGGCATTAGGGGTAATCAGAAAGAATCATAAATCATAGAAATCAGATTAATATCAGAGACTTAATATAAAAAATCGTCTTGAACTCGAAACATAGATATATAGTTAACCCACCCTTGTGGAGCTAATCTACTATGTTTAACAACATAATAAACTAAACTCCCACTTGTTAATTAGTAGAAATAAAACATGCTTTAATCGACCAAGTTCGATATGTTCACTAAACTATAAAACTCAACTTTTGCTAATTATAATCTAATATATAAAAGAGGGCTAACTCTCTCCAGCTGAATGCCACATCATCGTTGGAGAGAGTCCCACGTGTCCAATATTTTATCTGGCGATTCAAGTTCTGCAATCCCTTTTTGTCTTCTCAAGTTCTCATCTTCGTCTTCCCTAACAGTAGGATAACCGTTGGCCTAAATTCTACTGCCACTTTATAAATCTGCACGGAAAGCCTCCAAACAAATATGTGCTCATCGCCGAATTGAAGCTTAACGAATTGGGGAGGCAGATTTCAACCCGAAGAATGGAAAAATATTTTGCTCTAATTAGATTTTCGTATGGGTTTAGGCAATAAAATTAAACAGATTCAATTTCGGTGATAATAATCTTGCCGAAGAAGGTGACGGGCTGATGGAAATTATGGCGATGAGGGAGATGTGATTGCCTCTGTTGCGTTTTTAATTTGTATCGAGACGATCGGTAAGTCTAAAGTCGTCCACTATGAAGGGTTTTTAGTCTGACCTCATTTCATCTGAATTTTCCTGATTATCTGAATTTAAAGCACATTATATCGTCCGAGGTAGATACATTGTCCTTGCCTCCTGATTATCTCCATGAACGGTACCCATATTTTCTCAAGTCCTTTTGTTTTTAAACAGTCAACGATTCTCCAAATCCGTTGAAGAAGAGATGTTCTTCGAAAGTTCTGATAAGTCATATATACAAAGAGTGAGTTTTATATGCTGCTTTTTGTTACCATTATTTATATTTGTTTCATGGAAAAAATACTTAATTACGCTTCTCGGACAAGTTGACAAATTGTAGATAGACTCCTTCTGGGGTTGAGCTCGGCTTGTGATCCAGTGTAGGAAATCAACTATTATTCTCTCTTTACAATTGTTCGACTCTTCATTTTGCAGAGTTTGAATAGATGGGGAGGAGCTTTACTGGAGTTACCAAGTTTTAGAATGCCCCATATTCGAAAAAGGAAAACAAATCTCTGCCTTAAAAATGTTATCAATGATGGTTGAACGTTTATAATTTATTGTTTATGTTATGGTGATGATGCTGATGATGACAGGTCTGATAATCGGTATACTCGGACCAGATGACATAGGCTGGAAGCTATTGGAGTCATGTGACGATTCCAATGCTCACCAACAAAAGCCTTATGAATAAAGTATAGAGACAAGACTTAGATTCGTAGTCATAAGTAGGCTATAGATAATGGTGATAAAGATCTACACATGACATTTGTATCTTTTTGGAACCCTTGCTCATATCAATGATTGAAAGGTGTGTAACTCGTTTTAACATTAGAACCATGACAATATATTCCTGCTTTATGGTCAAATTACTGCACCAAAAATATGTAATTCAAACCATTTTGGGTTACAATGGGATCTTACCTAATTTATAAAAGGGTTACTCTACCAAATTTATAAACACCACACTAATAAAAAATTAATTTATACAATTTGATGTAGATCGTCTCATGCTTTAAACAAAAAAATCCACTAGAGGCATACAATGAGCTTTAGTGGATCATATAACTTAGTGTAAATAAAACCCGCACGTAGTGCGGGTACTCACCTAGTGCCTATAATAGTTCGGATTTATCAAGTTAGGCATGTTCTTTTTACGAATAGGAAAGCTTTGGGCTTTGTCGTGGGCTGAAGTGGTGGATCACCAAAAGTGGTCGTGGTGCATTGGTCCAGTCTTCATTTTGCACTTGTTCCTTTCGCGAACCTGCATGACATGTCTTCACAAAATTTGACATACCATTTGATTGCACCGATGGATTGACTTCAAATCACTTTCAAATGAAATCTAACTCGTTTTTTTATATTTTCACCAACATTGGGCATAATCCATCGGTGAAAATTCTCTGAAAAGATGATATTTTGTTATTTTTGCCCAAAGACCTGTAAAGACTCTTGAAACTAGAAATACTTGAAAAACCTTTAAAACTATGAAAACCGAATAGAAACACTTGTAAAAAAACTTTAAAACCGGGGTTAAAAATGTGTGAAATGGGTTGTCTCAACTCCCCTAAATTTAGATCTTTGTTTGTCCTCAAAAAAAAAAATTCCAAGCATAGACTAGAGGTTTAAAAATCACGGGAACTCACATATCCTTGAAAAATAAGTTTGGATCACAAAATGCATACCACATAAAACATAACTCGGTTAAAAGCACTCTTACTATACTTTCCATGACTTTCGCAAACATGTCCATACTCTGAATCTGAAACCTCCATGAATTCTGAATTCACGTAAGTTAACTCTTTACATTCATTTAAGGTTATCGTGAATTTCTCATCAAAAATATCATTTACGGTAGACGACGCTAAGAATTTAAAAAGGATAATTTGGTGGTAAGGTTAAAAGTGTTTAGGGTTACCAGACGTTCTGGAGGATGAAAAATAGCAAGATAGATTAGACCTATAGATAACCACAATTTCCAACCACTTCCCCTTTAGCATATTTTTTCGTGTATGTTCTATAAATCGCCTTGACTCTCTCTCCAGTTTAATATGTGGCATTCTTTGGGGTTCTTTTGTGATAAGAGACTATTTTTATATCGTAACGGTTCATTTCCTCTTATTTTTATATCATAACGGTTCATTTCAAAATAATCTCCAGACTATTTTTCACAAACCTCCATGAATTCTGAATTCACGTAAGTTAACTCTTTACATTCATTTAAGGTTATCGTGAATTTCTCATCAAAAATATCATTTACGGTAGACGACGCTAAGAATTTAAAAAGGATAATTTGGTGGTAAGGTTAAAAGTGTTTAGGGTTACCAGACGTTCTGGAGGATGAAAAATAGCAAGATAGAATAGACCTATAGATAACCACAATTTCCAACCACTTCCCCTTTAGCATATTTCTTCGTGTATGTTCTATAAATCGCCTTGGCTCTCTCTCCAGTTTAATATGTGGCATTCTTTGGGGAACCCTTGCTCATATCAATGATTGAAAGGTGTGTAACTCGTTTTAACATTAGAACCATGACAATATATTCCTGCTTTATGGTCAAATTACTGCACCAAAAATATGTAATTCAAACCATTTTGGGTTACAATGGGATCTTACCTAATTTATAAAAGGGTTACTCTACCAAATTTATAAACACCACACTAATAAAAAATTAATTTATACAATTTGATGTAGATCGTCTCATGCTTTAAACAAAAAAAATCCACTAGAGGCATACAATGAGCTTTAGTGGATCATATAACTTAGTGTAAATAAAACCCGCACGTAGTGCGGGTACTCACCTGGTGCCTATAATAGTTCGGATTTATCAAGTTAGGCATGTTCTTTTTACGAATAGGAAAGCTTTGGGCTTTGTCGTGGGCTGAAGTGGTGGATCACCAAAAGTGGTCGTGGTGCATTGGTCCAGTCTTCATTTTGCACTTGTTCCTTTCGCGAACCTGCATGACATGTCTTCACAAAATTTGACATACCATTTGATTGCACCGATGGATTGACTTCAAATCACTTTCAAATGAAATCTAACTCGTTTTTTTATATTTTCACCAACATTGGGCATAATCCATCGGTGGAAATTCTCTCAAAAGATGATATTTTGTTATTTTTGCCCAAAGACCTGTAAAGACTCTTGAAACTAGAAATACTTGAAAAACCTTTAAAACTATGAAAACCGAATAGAAACACTTGTAAAAAAACTTTAAAACCGGGGTTAAAAATGTGTGAAATGGGTTGTCTCAACTCCCCTAAATTTAGATCTTTGTTTGTCCTCAAAAAAAAAAATTCCAAGCATAGACTAGAGGTTTAAAAATCACGGGAACTCACATATCCTTGAAAAATAAGTTTGGATCACAAAATGCATACCACATAAAACATAACTCGGTTAAAAGCACTCTTACTATACTTTCCATGACTTTCGCAAACATGTCCATACTCTGAATCTGAAACCTCCATGAATTCTGAATTCACGTAAGTTAACTCTTTACATTCATTTAAGGTTATCGTGAATTTCTCATCAAAAATATCATTTACGGTAGACGACGCTAAGAATTTAAAAAGGATAATTTGGTGGTAAGGTTAAAAGTGTTTAGGGTTACCAGACGTTCTGGAGGATGAAAAATAGCAAGATAGAATAGACCTATAGATAACCACAATTTCCAACCACTTCCCCTTTAGCATATTTCTTCGTGTATGTTCTATAAATCGCCTTGACTCTCTCTCCAGTTTAATATGTGGCATTCTTTGGGGTTCTTTTGTGATAAGAGACTATTTTTATATCGTAACGGTTCATTTCCTCTTATTTTTCAATCATAACGGTTCATTTCAAAATAATCTCCAGACTATTTTTCACAAACCTCCATGAATTCTGAATTCACGTAAGTTAACTCTTTACATTCATTTAAGGTTATCGTGAATTTCTCATCAAAAATATCATTTACGGTAGACGACGCTAAGAATTTAAAAAGGATAATTTGGTGGTAAGGTTAAAAGTGTTTAGGGTTACCAGACGTTCTGGAGGATGAAAAATAGCAAGATAGAATAGACCTATAGATAACCACAATTTCCAACCACTTCCCCTTTAGCATATTTCTTCGTGTATGTTCTATAAATCGCCTTGGCTCTCTCTCCAGTTTAATATGTGGCATTCTTTGGGGAACCCTTGCTCATATCAATGATTGAAAGGTGTGTAACTCGTTTTAACATTAGAACCATGACAATATATTCCTGCTTTATGGTCAAATTACTGCACCAAAAATATGTAATTCAAACCATTTTGGGTTACAATGGGATCTTACCTAATTTATAAAAGGGTTACTCTACCAAATTTATAAACACCACACTAATAAAAAATTAATTTATACAATTTGATGTAGATCGTCTCATGCTTTAAACAAAAAAAATCCACTAGAGGCATACAATGAGCTTTAGTGGATCATATAACTTAGTGTAAATAAAACCCGCACGTAGTGCGGGTACTCACCTGGTGCCTATAATAGTTCGGATTTATCAAGTTAGGCATGTTCTTTTTACGAATAGGAAAGCTTTGGGCTTTGTCGTGGGCTGAAGTGGTGGATCACCAAAAGTGGTCGTGGTGCATTGGTCCAGTCTTCATTTTGCACTTGTTCCTTTCGCGAACCTGCATGACATGTCTTCACAAAATTTGACATACCATTTGATTGCACCGATGGATTGACTTCAAATCACTTTCAAATGAAATCTAACTCGTTTTTTTATATTTTCACCAACATTGGGCATAATCCATCGGTG
>PKML01051581.1:182068-273707 GCA_002933935.1 Eutrema yunnanense
CTTTCACCCGAACTGACATAATAATTTTTTTTAACACTTTATATTACCCTTCACACAAACTTATTTTTACGCCATCGCCTGAGAAACTAATTAAGTTTCACCCTTCGCACATGTGGAAACAATTTCTAGAATGCTAGCTGCCCTTTTTCACAGCTTTTCTTAAATATCATTCTAACACTTAAAGCTATGAGAAATATTGTTATCATGTACTTATATCTTTTCAAAATGTATAAGCACATTGGCGATTGCTTTTCTACAATCCATGCTATCTTAGGATTTGTTATTGTTCTTAGAAAAAAATCATCCTACTTATCTCCATCTATTCAACTTACTTATCTCCATCTATTTTATGTCCTTCACAAATGTTATACACGTCCGAGACCAATTGCATGCACTTTTTCAGTAATCGAGAACAAAACAAAATCGAAAGGAGAACATGAATCTAACCAATCCCATATACAAAGCAATCATGTTACTGGCAACATACTTGCTTCTATTGGATGGAAATATAATCTAATCGATAAATTTTGGATAAAATTACATTAACCTGATATTTTGCAATCTTTCTCCCACCCATTTTCCTCTGTACTCTTGCCACATATTTGCACTTCCAGTTAATAAGATGCGAGATAAAGTACTAAAAACCAAATAATATAAAATTACAGCACAAAAACTTAAAGATTTTGGTGGCTAAGGCAACGAAATAGAAGGAAGAATAGAGATCATGTAAAAAATCTGGGTTTTGCTTATTGTTAATACAGGACCATGAATCACAAATATCGTAGTTTTTTGCTGTTTTTTTAGTAAAAAATTGTTGCAACATCAAAAGAATCTTTCGCAGAGACATGAAACATAAACTTTCACAGAGGCATCAAATCATAAACCACAGAGACATGCTTAGTCAATGGGGACGATTTTAAACCTAGAAGATAAGTTGGAACGACAAAATTAGAGGGTTCAAAATTTGATGACCCATCAAACGGTAAGGGTGAAAACGTTTTTTTTTTCTTTCCAAAGCTGATGTGGCATAAGGAAGAGTGCTGAGTTGTCAAGCCTTTGTGAGACACATTCACTCTTTATATATTAGATTTGTCTACCTAGTGGCAATGCAATCTACAGTTAAATTAATTATTTTTCGATAAAGATGTTATAAGTTCCTTTTACATAATATGTTTTTTATCTAAAAAATTAAGTCTTAGAGATCCGTAGATTCCACCCAAATTTCATATTATTTAATTCATTACAATTTGTTTATATAGATGTTCAATCAGTTTTCTGTTTATCTAGATATATTATACAATTTCTCCAAGCAAAAATAAACTTATAATCACAACCAATTGAGTATTTGATTGATTCATAATTTGATTATTTGTAATCGTGTATACTATGATTGGTAAACAAAATGTTCGTGCACATAGAAACCATAAGATTCATGAACAGCATGAATAGAAATTATCAAAAAAGATTCATGAACAGCATGAATATGACCGGATCAACGTTATAGACAGATCAAATGTCAATATCATAACATTTACACCCCCAAAAAAATATCATTATCATATCTATCAATGGAATATATATACAGCTATTGTTTGAATGTTCAAATAGAATTTTAATATGTAGCTTATGTAAATCATTGGCATATATTGATAAAATTGCGTATCCCAATATTCAGACAAATATTTAAGCAATAGCCGAATTCTTTGATCAAGTCACCTCCGATATGATCGTTGAATAAGAGTCTCATGGGAATGGGATGCCAGAAACATATGCATGATACACTTAATTTATTTTTTCACCAAAAATGATTTTGGAAATCTGTAAGTTTTATAAATCCTTGGAGAATTCGTTGATATCAAAACCAAACATGTGAATTTTAACTAATATTAACAATCTAAGATAACAAAGTTTATCATCGTATTGAGTTTTTGTATATTTTTTTTTAATTTGAAAACATTTATAAATATATTAAAATCCAACCTAAAATCATATCCGAGTTAACATACATGATAATTCGAAGACGCATTAAAACACATAACACTGGATTTCCACTAATTAAGAAATCATCATTAAACAAATAGTCTGACCAAAAAAATAAAATGAATAACACATGTGTAATTTTTTAGATTTTAAATCAATTAAAACATAAACCAATAGAGTCCATGTTCTTTCTCGTGCTTAGAACTTAGAATTTCATTAGTTATTTTTTAAGAATACAATAATAACAAAAATTAATAATATTATTTTGAGGACGTCAACATAGAATACCCTCCTCCAGACTAATTTTTTTTTTGTAAAAACAGATTCGGGGTATTTTTTTTTAACGCTTCATTTATTATTCAAGAAATTCAAAAGAACTACAAAAGAGAATGCAGGGTAAAACCCAGATAACAAACAGAAGAAAAATGCCAGTAGGCATCATACAAAATAATTAGAAGACCAAACACCAAGTAGAAGGATGAAAATAATCCTCAAATGTGTTGGTAAAAGGAGCAAAGTGGAAGCATCGACCAGTTAAGCTACGGCTGCTTCAACAGAGAGGAGGCTTCGAAGCCAAAAAGGGCCATTCCTCGCAACATATGATTGGTGTCTATTGTCCCTCGTAACGCTGGTGGCAATAGCATCTGCAGATCTGTTGCCATTCAACGAGGTGTGCTCGAAGCTCCAAAAATAAATAATCGAATGCACAAAATAAAATGAAACACAAAATTGTTAACGATTCGGTTCTTCTAACCTACATCTCCAAAACTAGGTCCAAAAACGAATCCACTAGCAACACAAAGCAATAACACAATTGCAAATACATATATCAAGCTCACATGCATGTTTTGGGTGTCTTATACATAAATTCTTCTAAGCCAAACGAGTCACAATCTAAACTCTATTCGAATATCTAAACTTACAATCCTGCGGAACTTCGCAGTAGCACAAACTCCCACCTTTGTCTATATAACACCAACGGTTTTCGTTCTCGATCCTCACACAACCACTATATAATTATAGATTCTTTAAGCTCCAGTGTGACGTTCGACATTATGCTATAACCCTTCTACCTCTAACAATGTATATATAGCCCAAGAAAAATTAACCCTCACGCTATAAACCTAAAACGATTTAGCCGCGCATACATAATTAAGCCTCCTAACTGGGTTGACTTCTTTTGCAAGCCTACGTACGTACAAGCTCTTTTCCATTTACTCATTTTATTCCCATTGACCTTCATTTCACGTCCAGGTATTCTCTTCTTGAATAAATGAGAGCGATAGATAGAGAGTAGAGACTATAGAGGTATGTGTGAAACACTATGAACCAATATTCTGGCGATAAATATTATGCATGGCGCAAGTTATGAATAATTAATTATAGCCATGCAATTCTGGATTACTTGATAATTGTGAGACGTATATAAAATTATATGAATTTGACAACAGATAAAAAGCAAATTTGAAATTTTTACAAAGTTATCTGGTAATGTCGGCTTGAATATCTTCGAGCGAACGACCTCGAGTCTCTGGTACCATTTTCATCACGAATAGGATGCCCACACCCGATATCATTGAATATATGAAAAATACACCTATGATTTAAGTATTAACAAATTATTCAATTGATCATTATAATTAGTAAATGGATTTACTTAATTATTTGTAAAAATGAAGTGAATTATACCAGAAGAACTCCACTGGAAGAGGAAGTTGAAAGTGTAAGCAACGAACCAATTAGAGGACCAGCTCGTTAGATTGCATAGCGTCCCTGATGACCCCTTTATATTTATCGGTGTCATCTAATAATCTCACAAAATTCAATTATATTAAAAAAAATGGCTGGTTAGTTTATATATAGATACTTTATATTAAATTAATATTTGAAATACGAATTTCAAGCCACCATACACCACATATGGCGCGAACGAAACAAATATTTTGACCTTTTGTATAAGTATACTATAAAAGCATTAATGAATTATAAGTTTGTTTCATTATTCATTTAACATATATATATATATGTCAGTCATCAATTGTTTTTATGTTTTCGAAAACTAATTCGACGATATACCACATATATATATATATATTGTTGTTTTGTGTATACTATGTTTAACTAGTTACGATATGCTGTTGAAAACAACGGTTACCTCGGAGACCATGACCCATGGAATACCTCCTATTCCAATTGTGATCGAAGTTAGAAACACCTACAATCACATTCGGTGATTATTTTTATAGTCTGTCGAAGAATCGTATTTTATCTTAAGAATTATATAGTTGACAGTAAAATTATGTAAGCAAGACACATTTAAAAAAAATATAATTTCTTTGGGCAGAATGAAATTATTACGTACGTACCAACACTCCGATGAATGTTGAAATCGGGGTGTAATTGTCGAGCAAAGCGTAACTCTGCAAATTATTAGGTTTGATTGCTTCAATTATATTGAAAAAACAAGCAGAATCTAGATTAACCATATATCTTTTTATTTCACTAATATCAATATTTTTATATATAAAAAAAACCTGAAACAAAAACGATAGTCCTGTGATTAATGACCCCAAACACATCATGCCCGTCGCAACCTGCAAATAAGATAAGTAGTAATTCACATAAACAAAACGACGTTAATTTCTTATTTATCGACTATATTTTATATAGTTTTATATATATTAACTAAAATGATTTAAAATAGTAAGTTATAACCATTATTAATATTGATCCTCTCTCTAATTTTTAACCAAAAAAAAGAAGAAGATATAACCATTAAAAGGGGTCGTCTCCCAAATTTATCCACGATTATTAATCCGAAAATGCTCATTGTGGATTGCACCACGGTCGCTATCATTACTCCTACGTTGTTAGGAAACCCTGTGAAACAATTATATGGCAGATTAATTTCCTCATTGAAAACTATGTACTCCCTCCGTTTCTTTTTATAAGTAGTTTTAGAGATTTTGTTTTGTTTCACAATATACGTTGTTTTCATGTTTCTATGCAACTTTTACCTTTATCGAATACCGTGTGGCCAATAATATTCTGCAGTTTTTTTTATGATTGGCTGGATTATTTTTAATTTATATATTAAATGATATTTTTTAGTAAAAGATGAGTTTCTTAATATTTGTGATTTTAGCCAAAACTACTTATAAAAAGAAATGGAGGGAGTATTACTTTATTACAATATAATTCTTATTTAAGTAGTAGTATATATAAGAGATTGAAAATTAAAGTATACCCGCTTTGTGAAAAATCGAGCTCAAGTAAAATGTATAGCCACTGAGACCTCCGAGTTGTTGCAGTACTAGTAATCCAATTCCCACCTACAAATGTGTATATTCATGCATTCAGTTACATGTTTTTTTAAAAAAAAATTTATAAAAACTATACAATTTCAATCAAATTCTTACAGTAACGGCACGAGAATATCGCGGTTTGAAGAGCTCAAAAAAACCATCTTCTTTGAATTCTTTGAGATTTTCCATATATTTCTGAAAAAAAAGAAACAATCAAATTCTATTAAAATTTATACTATTCGGATTTAAATACTGTGATCAGTTTCTTGAACATTTTGTTTACTTTGATTTCTGCAGCCTCTTTGGTGATATCAGTGTTGTTTCCTCGTAGGCGTTGGAGTGCACTTTCCGATTCTTTAACACGACCATTTCTTGACTATAAATTTCAAAAATACCAAACTGTTAAAAATGTTTAATTTTCTTATAATATTTGTATATGTAGTTGTAATTATATATATAGCTACATCACTGATTAATTACCAGCCACCTAGGAGACTCCGGTATAAAGAATAAACCGGCGAATTCTAAAACACAAGGAACCGTACCTGCACAACCCCAAATAACAACATGATCTAGATCAATACAGTTTAAATCATAAGAATCTGGTGTTAAATTTTAATTTAAATATTTTTATATCATTTTGGTAGCTAGGTGAAGTCCAAGATTTGTTATGTTACATAAGAGAGCTAGTTTCTGCCATGAAATGACTGAACCAACGAGGAATGTGAAGGAGATGCTAGCACACATCACGAGCTGTAAGAAAGAAAAGTTATAAGAAATCTAAAAATAAATTAACAACAATTGTAGTTCACTAATTTTTTGGTATATTACCGAGCTAACCGCAGAGAACGCGCCCCTGATTCTTTTGGGTGCGATTTCTACAATGTAGACAGGTACCTGTAGATGATTGAGATTATATATTGGAGTTAATAATAATTGACTTATTGGTTGCTTAAAGCCTCAAGGTAATTAAACCCTAATTATCAGTCAATCTTATAAATTACGTACCACGTAAGAAGTTACGCCAGATGCGACCCCGAGAAAAAATCTTCCGATGTCAAGGGACCAAGTCGCCTAAAATAATATTATAAACACCACTATTAGAAATATTAAATACGTAATTAAATAATAGTCTATGCTTTTGATTTGAAAGATAACTTTTAATTGTGTCTACATTAGATGTCTTTTTAAGTTTTTTTTTTTTGGGTTAAAGATCTACATTAAATGTCCGGCATGGAAAGTCCAAGTTGGAGTTATTTAGGTAACACTTATAAACATTTTACGGGTTGAAATAACACCATATGAAATAACACTATATCTAAGAAAATTTAGAAATTTTGAATGACTTTTTTAGAAACCTGAGAGAAGGCGATCATAAGCCAGCCGGCCATGCTAAACGAGTTTGAAACCCACAAAGCCTGCGCATAAATCATTCATCAAAAACTATATTTTTTTCTTGGAATATAAGTGTAACACGATAAAAAAAATGTAACAAATTACGTAATGGAATTGTAGATGTATAATCATGATATTAAAATAGTTTTAGTTTTAATAAAACTAATAAATGAGCTTACGCCTCTCCGACCAAAAAGATCGGCTAGTCTTCCGGATATTGCGGCTCCCACGAGTCCACCAATTGTTAATACGGATCCAAAGAATGAGAACTGCATCCATATAAAGAACACTGATTTTTGATTACCTATTAACGTTCAAATTATTAAAAAAAAATTGTTACTAAATGCAGCAATACTTTACTACAATGACAAATTGACAATAACATGTACTTTTAAAATCTCAAGTAGAAAAATATAAAACCTTTTAGCAAAAAAAAAAAAAAGTAGAAAAATGACGACAATTTTTTTTTTTCGTATTATCATTACAAAAATGACAACAAAAAAATAGAAAATATAAACTTTTGTTTGGCCTAACTATAATAATTAACTAATTAAGAAGAACGGCTGAACCATATGATATTTTCGTATTATCATTAAATGATACGTCACATGTGCGACAATTCCTATAATTATCTGTAAGAGCACCCGCATCAGAGACACAAGACATGTGTCTTCCGCTTTTTTAAAAAAAAAAAAAAAATTGATTTTTTATTGTCACGACGAATCACGTCGCGACACATCATCAATTCTGGAAGACATTGTGTCTTGCGGAAGACATTGTGTCTTGGATGTGGGTGGTCTAAAGAGGTAGCATTTTCTTGCTTTGTCTTTTAATTTGTTATATGAAATGTGTCAGATATTCAGTTTTATATCCGGTTTTATAGTTTAAAAAAAATTGCAATCGATTATAAAAAAAAATATATGTAATTTATTGCAGTTTTTTATACGTTATTTAGTATATTCCTCTTCTGTATCAGATATTCAGTATTCAGATCATTGAAAATCATATCAGCAAACCGGGAAATAAAATCAATAATTCAACACTACCTCTGCCAACGAGAGATGTAGTCCTTCCATAATCCCGGTTTGAGCTGGTGATGTAAAGCCGGCCTGTAAAAAAAAATTGTACCGGAATTATTCATAAACAATGTCGCTTTTATTCGTCAAAAAAAAATGTCGCTTTTCGTGACAGCGAAATTTATTTTAATTGATAAATCATTTTCTTGAAGTGGACCATTCAACAGAAATAAAAACAGAAAAAACATTTGTGTGAGCAACAATCTTCCTAAAATTAATGATTGATCATTTGATATCTAACCTACATACATATATTGTAATATAAGAAAACCACATGAACAAATTAAGTTATAAGTTAAAGGGCACATATAATTTTGTATAAACTTTACGTCGATTCCCTTTTTCTTTTGGTGATTAACCTAACACGAGAGAGAAAAAAACACAAAAAGTGAAGATGAAGAAAATTACGGCAGTGCCATAGGAGAACATGCCCCAGAGAGCAGTGGAGGTTGTGAGAAGCAAAACTAAAGTGACGGGGCCGTCCCAGTCTCCTTCATTGCCACGAATCCTCTTATCTGATTCAATGTCTTCTTGAATCCTTACTTTCTGAAGCAGTGGCTCTTTTTCCATGGCTGCAGAGATCTGTGTGAGAGACAAAGAGAGAGAGAGAGAGAGAAAAGAGAGATTAATGAGAGAGTTAGAGAGAGAGAGAGAGTGTGTTGGGCTAATTCCATATTAGATGTGGAATAAAAATGAGAAACAACAGAACGTGAGGAAATTTAAAAACAAACTTACAAAAAAAAAAAACTAATGAACTTTGAAAAGTAATCCAAGTTTTTTAGGTTTGGAATGACGGAGATATGAAGATGTCACAGTTGTCATCAAAAAGAAGAAGAAAAAAAAGAAGCCAGATAAACGTGTGTTTTCTCATTTATGGTCTGCATGACTACATCAAATGGTAATTGAATATTAGTGGTGCATTAATTATGCTTATGCATAAAATGAGTTGGTTTGAGTTTGCATTCAAACCATTGCGTAGGATTAGTGGTGCATTATGCTTATGCATATTTTTACTAATATATATTTTATTTGGTATATAACAAAAAAAAGAAATACAATTTGGGAGACAATACGACTAAAAATGACAAAGTTGGTTTCATTTGGAAGTCATGGAGTCCACGAAGTAGATAGACACCTTACGTTTCCATTATTGTATCAGTTTAAAAATATTTAGCTTTTTTTTTCTTGGAATCTTTCAAATAGTAACTAGAAAACATTTTGCAAAAGCAAAATATAACTCATCTATGATTTTCTTTGTATAATTTATCTAGTTATTCTGCAAGAAAGTTAGTTACTTTAGCTGATATTTGCATCTTGAATTGTATCTGATAAGATGAAATAATTTCTTTTTCATAATAGATTTTAATCTCACAAGGTGTAAAGATCATAACTTGTAAACAAGATGTTCATGCGCATAGATTAGATATCATAAGATTTCAACAGCTTGAAGGTGACCGGATCAACATTACATACAGATAAAAAAATGTCAATATCATATATATATATATATATATCAATCGAACTATATACAGCCATTGTTTGAACTTTGAATGTTCAAATAAGATTTTAATATATTGCTTATGCAAATCATTGGCATTAATACAAGGGAGAATTATAAATATAGGACACATTGAACTTAAAATTGTCCCCTTAAGATTAATTAGATATTTGCCACTTTTTGACAAACATACCCTTTTTTTTTATAATTGAAAATAAATACTTATAAATTTCAAAAAAATCCGAAAATATCAAAAAAGGAAATACAAATATATTCGGTAACTATTTTAGGAAAGATTTTGATTTTAAAAATAGTAATTTACCTTAATTACGAAACGTAGAATATTTATTCTACAAACGTAGAATTTGTTTTCTATTGTTTTCTCTCTAATCTACGAAAGGTAGATTCAACATTCTATTAATTGTTCTGCCTTCTACGGGATATCTAGAATACGGTTTCTAGAACTTGTTATGTATTCTATAGATTTCGGATTACGTATTCTACATTTAACATTATATTCTACTTTTTAGAGAATATATGTTCTGTAACTATGTTTTTGTTCTATGGAATGTAGATTTCCTATTCTAGGAAGTAGTTAACAAAATCTGAGTAAATCTAGGATCATGGGTTATCCAAAAAACTGAAAATCTTTTTAAAAATTTTTGTTTTCCATTTTTTCTCTACGTTCCCTTTTTTCCTTTTTTTTGTTTTTTTTTTCAATCGATTTTTGCCTTCTTTTTCTTCTCTTCATCGACTTCTTTTTGTTCCCTTTGCTTCTCTTCATCGACGACAGAGGTGTGACGAAAAGAGGAGGGAGATGACGGAGAGAGGTGGTCGGAGACTGAGGAAATCGGACACGAACCGACGAGGACGATGGAACCTCCACGGAGGACGAACCGTGGACGACGATGGAGGAAGAAATCCTCCGGATTTCACTCGCCGGAGACTGACGGAGATGCCGGATTCTTCAGACCTAGGTTTCTCTCGACGGAGATGTCGACAAGAGAAAAGGTTTTGGGGAAAAAAAATTAATGATATAAGGATTTTGCCATTGAGCTTAAAAAAAAAAAAAATACTTTCCTTTTTATGTTGACCAATCAACGAATTTTGCCATTGAACTTAATTTTTTTTTTCTAAATCAATTATAATTAATAATTTAAGGTAGTGTGGGAAATCAATTAATCTAAATCCTAAGGGGACAAATTTTAGTTCAATAAATCTTAAGGGGATAATTTTAAGTTCAAGGTGTCCTATATTTCCAATTACCTCTAAATAATATCAGGGGCTTTTGCACATGATGTTATTTATTTTACTTTTGAAAACTTTAGTAAAATATAGCACTTATTTTACTGTTCAATCTAATTTTGCTTAGGTGCAGTACGGCATGTACAGTACACGATGTAAATATAGGTACACGATTAAGCAATAACAGGAATAAAATCGTCTTTTCAAACAAAATAGTAACAACTATTTTTTTCTAACTTACTAATGAAAGTTGAAATAAATTATATATCATGGATAGAGATGATAAACTTAAGTTATATGTATATGTCCCTTGTCACAAATCTAGCTTTTAAGAAGAAAAAAAAAATACTTAAATGGTGCTTGCTTAAGATGAAACCAAAAACAAGGTGAAAAGAAAATAAAAAGAAGAAAAAGGAATAATTAACAAGAAGAGGACATGAAGCACAGAGATTCTGCAGACTGCAGGTGACCAATGGACACTTTATCAATAAAAACATACCTACTCTCTCTACATTTGCAATTTTGCAAATGCAACCCTCTTCTTTAATATCTCTTCTTCTTCATCATCATCATCATCAATTCTCTCTTCTTTCTCTCTCTCTCCCTCTCTTCATGGCGACTAGGACTCCCTTTACAGAGTCACAATGGGAAGAGCTTGAAAATCAAGCTCTTGTCTTCAAGTACTTAGCTGCAAATGTTCCAGTTCCACCTCATCTTCTCTTCCTCATCAGAAGACCCTTTCTCTTCTCTTCTTCTTCTTCTTCTTCTTCTTCTTCACCTTCCACCTTCCTATCTCCACACTGTAAGCAAACTTTCTCTTCTTTGCTTTGACCTCTATGATAGATTTATAGTTATCAATTGTAGTATAAAGGTTGTATCTTTAAGGTTGATTTGGTGATAATGTGGAGACTTTAACTCTGTTGTGTGTAGTTGGATGGAATGTGTACGAGATGGGAATGGGAAGAAAGATAGACTCAGAGCCAGGAAGATGCAGAAGGACTGATGGCAAGAAATGGAGATGCTCTAAAGAAGCTTCTCCAGATTCTAAGTACTGTGAGAGACATATGCATAGAGGCAAGAACCGTTCATCAAGAAAGCCTCTTCCTCCTCTTCCTCCTCCTCAATTCTCTGTTTCCTCCACACCAAGTCTCTTTCTAGACTCTTCTCTCTCTTCTTCTTCTTCCAGGTTTTGGACACAAACTCTCCTCTGTATTACTCTTTTTTACTCTAATGGCAGGGCTTGAGCCTTTTTTTTCTCTCTTAATGTGAAGGGTAAGAATTAAAAGAAGTGGATACATGGATGATTTCTTCTCCATAGAACCTTCAGGTTCAATCAGAAGCTCCTCTGGTTTAGCAGTGGAAGATTATGATGGCTCTTGTGGATATGAATCTCTGAAACAGAGGGAAAAGCAGCCTAATCGAAGTTGCTTCATCCTTGGCACTGACTTGGGGACGCGAGAGAGGCCATTGATCCTTGAGGAGAAGCTGAAACAAAGAGATGACAAAGATTATGATGATGAAGAAGAGGAAGAAGAGCAACGGAGTAAGAGAGTTTATAAGTTCCTTGATGAATGGCCTTCTCCTAAATCTTCAGTTTCTACCTCACTCTTTATTTGATCATCTTTTGTGTTTTTGTTGTTGTTAATGTTCTGTTTCTTATTAAGTTGGTAGTTCAAAATTTCTCACTTTTTTTAATTAATCAGGAGTTTATGTAATTTGTGTAATTCAGTCAGATAATTTCATTTCAAATTCTTTATGCTTGTCTATAGAAAACTGATACACGACAAGAAAACCATGTGATTAGCGGTAGAAACTTTTGTTGCTAATAGCCTAAAATTCTCTCGCTAACTAAACTATCTACGGATTAGTGATGAAACTGAGTATTTGATTGTTTGCTTGTTCAAAACCAAATCTGTCACTAAGTCTATTGGAGAGTATAGGTTGGTTTAGTATGGTTTAATATCTGGTTATGTTAAAACATTGTACATCGTAGAGTAGAAAACAAACTATATAATACTTTGTAAAGATACATTTTCATATCAGAATAAGAAATTATATTTCCATAACAAACTCTCTTCTTCAACTTTTTTATTCTTTTTTCGTAATATGGTATAAGAGCCATCAAAACTCTAATTCATCTTATTTTCTCTTTGATTTCATCATCTTTGAGCTCCATTTTTGTTTTCTTCGGTTCGATTTAAAGTTCCGATGATGTCTGTGAAGAAACTTATGCGTCGTTCGACCCAATTTCGTTCCGTTTCGACAACTCCTATTCCGATCACTCTTCCGGTTACTTCTGATATCGTACCTCGAGCATTGTGAGCTGCAATTACTACGGATTCCATGGATTCGGTTCACTCACCGTTTGTTATGCACAACGCTGATCATCTAATTTTGCAAATCATTTCTCTTCGACTTGATGAATCGATCTATGATGATTGGAATGATGTGATGTGTATTGCTCTAGATGCTAAGAATAAGATCGAATTCGTTGATGGATCGTTACCTCGTCTTCCTGAATCGGATTTTAACTTTCGCATTTGGTCTAGATGCAATAGTATGGTAAAATCTTGGTTATTAAACTTTGTCTCGCCTCAGATCTATTGTAGTATCTTACGGATGAATGATGCTACTAATATTTGGCGTGATTTGCATAGNCGTTTTGACAACTCCTATTCCGATCACTCTTCCGGTTACTTCTGATATTGTACCTCGAGCATTGTGAGCTGCAATTACTACGAATTCCATGGATTCAGTTCACTCATCATTTGTTATGCACAACGCTGATCATCCAGGTTTGCAAATCATTTCTCTTCGACTTGATGAATCGATCTATGATGATTGGAATGATGTGATGTGTATTGCTCTAGATGCTAAGAATAAGATCGAATTCGTTGATGGATCGTTACCTCGTCTTCCTGAATCGGATTTTAACTTTCGCATTTGGTCTAGATGCAATAGTATGGTAAAATCTTGGTTATTAAACTTTGTCTCGCCTCAGATCTATTGTAGTATCTTACGGATGAATGATGCTACTAATATTTGGCGTGATTTGCATAGTCGGTTTTCATATGACTAATTTTCCAAGAACATTTAATCTAACTCAAGCGATACAAGATCTCCGTCAAAGTTCAATGTCTCTTTCTTATTACTACACCATTTTGAAGACGTTATGGAGTAATTTGGAGAGTACTGAGGAGCCTGGTGAAACTTGTAATTGTGGTAAAGCTACTCGTCTGCAACTGAAAACAGAGAGAGCTCAGATTGTTAAATTTGTTGCTGGTCTCAATGAATCTTATGCAATCATTATGAGACATATCATCATGAAGAAGGTTTTCCCAAGTTTGGATGAAGTCTACAACATTATGGACCATGATGATAGTCAGAGAGGTTTCTCCACCGCGGTTCCTCCTGCTGTTTTTCAGGTGTCAGAGAATGTCTCTTCTCCTATACAAACACAAAACATCTGTTATGTATAATCTGGGCATAAACCATGTTTGTCATGACAATAAACTGTTTGTTTCAATAGACACTTCTATTGTAAACTCAGTAAATCTACCAACATGCCTCTACAGTCAGAATTATTGGAGTAGGATCAATGATGATAAACAAGCATATTACTATTAAAAATGTCATGTTTATCCCTAAGTTTCGATTGAATCTACTGTGTATCAACTGTTTGACTATTGGTCTTGCTTCTCGAGTCATATTTGATCAACTTCTTGTGAAATCCAGGATCATACTAGAGAAGTGATGATTGGACATGGTAGAAGGATTGGAAATCTCTATGTGTTGGACACTCAATCTCCATCAGTTTCAGCCAATGCAATGGTGGACATTGGAGTGTGGTACAAGAGGCTTGGTCATCCATCATTTGCTAAATTGGAAGTCATTTCTGAACTTTGGGAACTACTCGTCATAAGAATAAAGGAGCAGCTTATTGTCATGTTTGTCACTTGGCAAAACAGAAATAGTTGTATTTTCCATCTCTGAATAATCTTTGTAATTCAACCTTTGAATTATTACACATTAACGTTTGGGGACCTTTCTCTGTTGAAATTATTTATGGATGTCTATAATTTTTAACAATAGTAAATGACCATTCTCGAGCAATATTGGTTTATCTACTACGTACAAAATATGAGGTCCTAACTGTATTTCTAGATTTCATCAAACAAGTTGAAACTCAGTATGATAAAAAGGTTAAGTCAGTGAGGTCAGATAACACACCAGAATTGAACTTTACAGAGTTGTTTCAACAAAAAGGTATTGTTCCATATCATTCATGTCCATAAACACTTGAGCAAAATTTAGTTGTGGAAAGGAAGCATCAACATATCCTGAATGTAGCAAGGACTATTATGTTTCAATCTGGAGTTTCTCTTTCTTTTTGGGGAGATTGCATACTCACGACTGTTTTTCTGATCAACACGACTCCTTCTCATCTTCTTTCAAACAAGACTCCTTTTGAGATCCTGACTGGAAAAACTCCTACATATGATATGATCAGGTTTTTTGGTTGCTTACTCTACAGATCGACTTCACCTAAGCAAAGACACAAATTTCAACATCTAGCTAGAGCTTGTTTGTTCTTGGGATATCCAGCTGGTTACAAAGGATATAAACTGATGGATTTGGAAAACAATCAC
This sequence comes from Eutrema yunnanense, assembly GCA_002933935.1. Lineage (NCBI taxonomy): Eukaryota > Viridiplantae > Streptophyta > Magnoliopsida > Brassicales > Brassicaceae > Eutrema > Eutrema yunnanense. The sequence goes on from PKML01051581.1 coordinate 197,217, forward strand.
GTGTGTATCTCCAGAAATGTGGTCTTTCACGAAGACATATTTCCCTTGGTCAAGAATTCAGTTTCAGAACAATCATTGGATTTTTTCACACCAAGAGTTTATTTGCCTTCAGGTATCACCAATATTCCTTTTTCCTGGAATTTCTACTCCCTCCATCGTACCACTAACTCCAATTTTACATTCTCGACCCACAAAAATCTCTCCCCTCCACATTTACAAGATTACAATCGGATCTTGCTTATCCCATCTCATCTTATATTTCTTATACTAAGATTTCCCCTACTCACCTATATTATATCAATAATATTATCAAAATTCCAATCCCTCATTCCTATTATGAGGCAAATAATTCAAAAGAATGGTGTGAAGATGTTGATAAAGAGTTTGGTGAAATGAAATCAACTCATACATAGGAAGTGATTTCTTTACCTCATAGAAAGAAGCTGATTGGTTGTAAATGGATTTTCACTGTAAAATTCCATGTTGATGGTAGACTTGAGAGATACAAATCTAGGTTGGTTGCTAAGGGGTACACGCAGAAAAAGGGTTTGGATTATACATAAATGTTTTCACCGGTTGCAAATACTAGTGATGATGATGCAACTCATTTGACTATATCTTTGAAGAATTGTTTCAAGTTACGAGATATAGGTGCCTTGAAGTACTTTTTAAGACTGGAGGTTGCTCGTATTTCATATGGTATCTCTTTAAGCTAGATGAAATATACTTTGGAAATACTTACGTCCGTTGGAATGCTTGGATGCAAGCCTTCTTCCACTCATATGGTTCCTAATCTGAAGTTATCAAAGAATGGTGGAGATCTTCTTCCGGATTGGGAAATATATAGAAGTTTTATGAGTAGGCTAATGTATTTAACTATCACTAGACCAAATATCACATTTTCCGTCAACAAATTGTGTTAGTACTCTTCTGCTACTCGAACTTCTTATCTTAAAGTTGTCTACAAAGTTCTTTAATACATCAAGGGAACGGTTGTTCAAGGTTTATTTTATTCTGCTAATCCTGATCTCACTTTAACAGGTTTTGCAGACTCTGACTTGGCGTCTTAATTGTCCTGATAGTAGACGATCTATAGCTGGTTTGTGTATGTTTCTTGGTTCTTCTATGATCACCTGGAAATCCAAGAAGCAAGACACCGTTTCTCGTTCATCTGTTGAAGCAGAGTATTGAGCTTTATCTCTGGCTTCCCGTGAAATCACTTATTTGAAGAAGTTGTTGACTGATTTAAGGATTGATTTGCCAACACCAGTTCTATATTCAGATGCCAGGACCCGAACATAACCATCCAGAGATCACCAAGCCTAAGACGAACCAACATGAGGCAAACCATACCAAGACAAGGTTGCCAATCTTCCTTGGACGTGAAATGGAGATACTTTGCCGATGAGATTCCATTTTGGCTCGAGTCAAGTCGATAATGCCTTTAAAAGACGCATATGCATCGACTGTGGATGCCAAATAGCACCACAATAAATTAAATTGTTGATTGTAAGTAAGACTAAAAATAAGGGAACCTAGATCTTCGTTAAGAGAATAAAAGATGAAATGATTTTATAGATCAAGAAATGACTAGTTGAATTACAATGGGGAATGCAGAAAACTAAGTGTTTCAATCGTAAAGACGAGCTCTGAGTGTATGTGTGCATGTCGTGAATAGATCCCTTCTTCTACTTTTATAGACGCCCGCATGAACTTCTTTCCGAGATCGTTGTCTAGCACGTGCTCCTACATCTGTGGTGCCCACATGCACGTTCCGAGATCTCCTGACGACCTGGCAAGCTGGTCAAACGGTTAGGTCGTCTTCGTAGCGCTATCTACGGGAGAACAGAGACTTAGTCAAAATTCATCTATCTTCTTTTAGCCGGGCTTGTTTTCTTAACGGGCTCGAACTATGACGGGCTCCACACTTAGTGATTTTTCAGGCCTTCTCTTTATAAAGAAAAGCCCTTAACGTTTTTTGGGCCTAGATAGGCTTTCTCGAATATAAATGGGCCGAGCTCGGTGGGGTGAAACCTCACACCAACATCGACCATTATTGACCATAACACATTTGAAGCATTCACAGAGCCACCAGACGAGGAACACCACCAACGACAACTTATTCACTGACCAACTGACCACAATGAAGAGTTTAGTCGAGCCAAAACACCCTTGGTTCAATCTAAATTGCAAAACAGATGAGACACTTCACCTTATGACCGAGAAACAACTAAACCGACGCTATCTCCATCCAAACCGATGAACCAAGCCCAAGGAGAGAATATTCACCGACCAATAGACCATGGATAACATTTTGGTCGAGCCACATCACCTTTGGTTCAGCCCTGAATCAATAATATCCAAAACATATCCTACAACCCACCCGATTATGCATACGGGCCAGAAAGTGCATCTTTCAGCCCAATTACGCCAAACCCTGATATAGTAAAGAACCGATCTTCTTAGTTGGGCCCCTCAAGGAGCCAACCAACTGAAGATATGACTTGGATCAACTTGGAACAATCTTATGCCTCAATTTCCCAAAATGGGTCTATTCTAGTCAGTTTGAGGAAACTACAAGGTACACTCATCTTGGCGTCTACCATTCACCTTTTATGGAGTCCACATAAGCTGCCAAAAAACCAATTTACTTCCACATCCAAATATATGTCGTTTTGGCGCTACTTGCCTTAAACGGCTTCAAATGCATCAAGTGAAGGCACAAATGCCTCCTATGATATATTCCACGATTTTTCATCCTCTTGAAGACCTTCCACAAGATTCAGAAGCATTCAATTTTTTTTAGGCGTCTAAGAGAAGAAAAGATATGTTTCAGTGAAATTATCATTTTTCGGGAAAGTTTACTTTTCTCCAACGACAAAGGATATTGAGCACATATTTTTTCCAGCCAATCTCGACCCCCCATTCTACTTAGAAAAATCTCGACCCCTCATTCTACTTAGAAGATCCTAGACGTCCACATACCACATAAGACCTAAGCTATCACCAAGAATTCTCAGCCGATAAAAGCAAATTTTTTGATATAAGATTGGAATCCACCAAACTTATGTTCATGAGATTATCAAGAATTTACTAGCTTTGTTGCGGAAGTGGGGATGATGGTGAGATGGAAGGTGGTGATTTGATTGACTCTCTCAATCTGTGGGTGATTGACTCTCTCAATCTGTGGGTGATTGACTCTCTCAATCGGTGGACGAACAAGTTATTTGAATCACAAAAACAACTTAATTTGTGGCTTCTAAATAATAGAAATGAATAGCACACTTATATTCAAAAGAAATGACAATTCTCACAAAGAACACACTTTGTAGAAAAACGAAAATACTTAGATTTAATTTGACTGAAAGGTGAATGTTTACAATGGACTAAGAGGAGCTTATATACCGCTCTTACCCAAAAATATCTAATGGCCTAAGTCTAAAATCAAAAGACTTGCGCAGAAATACAAAAACTAGCTGTTTGGGCCATTATGACCAAATCGGATCCATCGGTTTATAAATTGAATAACTTCCCAAACAAAACCGATCTCGGTCTGATTCCAATTATGCCGGATTCTTTGATGAATCAAGATTCCATAACAAGTCGTTTCGTAGCTTAGTTCCTCCTGGTTTGGTCGGAAATCTCCAATTAAGGCGCATATGTCCAAATCGGGTAAGTTGGAGATCACCCGGCTTGTAACTCCCTCGTGTGAACTCCAATTGGACTGAATCCAATTCGCCGCGTGCCTATGTTGGATCAAGATTGTAGAACAATTGTAGAACAAGTGGTTTCATGTCTTAAATCCTTCTGGTCTGGTTGTAGTGATTCAATCAATGGTCGTATGTCTTTTGGTCAGTGAAACTCTTCTCCTTGGGCTTGGTTCATCGGGTTGGTCGATAGTAGCTTAGGAGCAACTGTCCCAACAACAAGAAAGGTTCCGCTGTCTCCAATAGGATCAAGATCTAAGCATGTCGTACGCACAATACAATCCCTCTCTGAGGTGGTAGTAGTTTCATGAGCTTTCACATAGACAATTGAAGCATCTACAATCGTCTCTTCTTTGACATCGGCTATGACATTTTCATCCGTGTGCATCTTCACCTCGCCATGGTCTATCTCGTTTGGGATGTCCACATCAGTTTTTCCATCAGTTTTTCCATTAATGTCTTAACGGCTAAAACATCAATGGTGATGAAGATATGATTTGTTCTTTGATTTATTTGTTTCCTTTTTTTATTTTCACACAGTTGGAAGTCATCTATGTAAGCATATAAAAGTTAATTAGTTTTGTACTTTCAGTTCATGCGTTATTCATCTTTTATAAACTATTGTTTCAAAGTATTTGTTTTTGAATTGTTCCTACAATTTGTTTGAGTGTGTGTGGATTCCTCACTCTAGGTTTTGTGAGTAACTTGTTGTATCCCTTGGATCAAGCCATGACCCCTTAGTGTATTAACATATTAAATCACAAATCTGTTTAGCATCTACTTCTACCATCTTGCATTACATCTCAAAAACACAAACTCTTGAACTAGTTTATAAGATATATTACTAGAAAATATTATGCGTCACGTACCAACTAAATAAAAAAATAAAATTAGATTTTTCAATTGAAATTAACACTATTTAAGAGCAATATAGCACATCGTTTATATTTACATAATTTGTGTTACAATTATCGCTTTCTAACTAATAACTCTATAAAAGTGATGAGTTTCTTCTGTTTGCAAATGTGAAATATATTGTTCCCAAAAAATTATGGGCAATAGGAGGAAGAGGAACCCTCTAGTCACAAACAAAAAAAGATTAAAAAAATAAATAGAAAATGTGTGTGAGAGTGAGAGTGAGAGTGAGGAGTGAGAGAAGAGTGATGAGAAAATACAGGTTTGCATTGAGTTGAGTAGAGTTCTGTTCCCTGACTTTGGTCAGGTCTGGAAAAGCCACACACCCAATCAAAAGCTTTCTGCTCTGACTCAGAGAGAGAGAGAGAAAAAAAAAGACGACTTATCATTCTCATCAAATTGAATCATTATGTTTTGGTTATAAAAAAAAAAGAATTATTATTATGTTTCGATTTTAATCTTCTCACTCAAAGCAAACTTATACTTTATTTGTGCGTGATTTCCTTATATAAATAATTGCAGTCAAGTTGTTCTGAAAAGTTGATGAATCTTAAAGAGATCCTTACAGAGAGAGCAACATGAAACCTAAAAAAACAAAGAAAGAAAAAGAGAAAAAACAAACAAAAGTAGCAGAAGAAACTGTGGAAGACTGCAGAAACAGTATCAAATCCTTCAAGACTACGCACCCACGTTTCTGACTCTTCCACTTCATTCTGACACCAATATTTTTAGTAACTATTTTGCTTTTTTAACATGATTTCATACACATACAACTTTTTATTATAACCATTCACTCCGTGTCAAGTTATCGTACCCAATACCCATATTAGAACCAGAATTACAAGATTTGGGACCAAGCGGAAACTCTAAATTTTTTTGAAGTATTTGTGATCCGTTCGGTTTTTTGAAGTATATGGATAGAGCGGAATCACCAAGATAAACGTTGTTTGGATATCCGTTAAAATCCAGATCAGACATCCCATCCTAATTATAATTCTAACATGGATATTTTTTCATAAAAAACATTATGAGAAATCAAAATTAATTAAAAATAAGCTATAATATTCATTTTAAAATTCAGTTTTGCCCTTTTATTTATTATTATTTTTTAAATGAATTAGTAGGCATATCTTTTACATTTATAGATATATAATTGTCGGTATACAAATTCCGGTCCAGTAAAAATAGATATGTTAAGCAAATAGGTAAAAAATAAAAAGAAGTGAAAGACGAATGAGATGTGAGATAACGAGCGGAAACAAGACCGAAGTGGACTACGGAGTGAAGGAATAAAAGTCAAACTCGTGGTGGACTCTGAAGTGAACCAAAACTCGTTCAAACTAATGATTAAAAGCACAAAGGAGAAGCGGTCGAATCCACATAATTAAATGCAATTAACGACGAATCAAACGGAGTAAATGAGGACGTTAAACACGAATTCAAAATATAAAGGAAAAGACATGAGCAAGGAGAAAGGGACATTCTTGCCACTCGACACAAACTACACTCTTACACTTACAATTTCTTTGTTCATGCTCTTGTATAAACACTCTCAAGACGAAATACAAAACTCATTTTACTTCCGTCTTCTACATCTAAATCTACTTCAAATCTGATGTTTTCCTACTTGACTATCAAATTATCTTTTATTGCTAAAAAGACATTTGATCTTCTGTTCTTAAAGATAAGCCAAGTTCTCTTATTGTTTACTATTTACAAATAATTAATGGTTGTAATTCCAGCTACAACAATACAATTTTATATATATATTTATCAATATATATACACATATAAATGTATTTAAACTTCTTAAGCCAATATCCAAAGTTTTAAATGATAGTATTTTTTTTAAGAAAAATATTCTAAAATAGCACAAAATTAGTCTGTGTTCCAAACTTAGCACACTATTCTAAAAGTAACATACATTATTGTGTGAAAAGTAAAATTAAAACAATTTGAGTTCTCTTTTTTCTATTTACCTTAAATGAATTACAAATAAAATTAAAACAATTTGAGTTCTCTTTTTTCTATTTAGAGTTTAGATTTTCCTTGTTAGGAAGAAGTTTTGAGTCATTTTAATATTATTTGTGTGTTATTATTAGAAATTTAAATTAATAATGCTATGTTCAAAACAAAAGCTCAAAAGTTTTTGATTTTAGAAAATTGCCATTTTTTAATATTGGTGATTTACACCACATAAAACATGAATTTAGTTTTAAGATATACATGAAATAACACAAAAATTAATTGTTGTTCTAACTTAGCACACTAAAATTAAAATTTCAAATTAACACAAATTATTGTGTGAAATTACTTGTTTACCCTAAATAAATTACAAATAAATTTTTTTTTTTGTCAACAGCCTAAGTACCTAGAACGGTTTAGAAATCCAAACCGGATGTACTGAGTTTACATATGTAATATCTACAGTGTGGATCCGTGCACTCCGTGCTAGCTTGTTCGCCTTTGTGTTATTTGCGCGTGGGACGAGAGAGATATAGAAGAAAGTGAGCACCTCCTACTCCTCACGAATTCCTCCAAATGTAATGCGAAAGCCGGCCACTCCGCGGGTTTAGACACCATCTTCACCAAATCAGAGCAATTTGCTGCAAAGACTATTGATGTCTTCTGGTTTGCAATCATATAATGCATGTCCCAAATAATTGCTTCTAATTCTGCGTGCAAAGGAGAGAGGCTTCGTCGTAAATTCCCTGCTCCTACGACTGATTCTTCCACTCATTCCTTTAAGCAATGCCATCCTAGTCCTGAAAAATTATTGGTATCCTTCCACGATCCATTAATATAGCACTTCCATCCGTCGTAATGTGAGTTCACCGTTGATGGGCCAAAATTTTGTGGTGCCATAGCTTGTTCGCTACTTTGTGCCTCTTCCCAGAATGTTGCCTCAGATTCCGCAAGTTGCAAAGTTTCTTGTGGGTCTCGATCTATATTCAAAAAAACTTTGTCATTCCTTGCTTTCCATATGTACCACATAATCCATGGTAAATTCTTATTCTGATATTCTTTTGGAAGTCTCCAGAAAAGATAATCAAAATTAGAAAAAACCGATGGCGTTGGAAAAACCCCCGGCGGTGATGGTATCTGCGAAAGGTCCCATGTTTGTAAAGCAGAGGGACATTCAAAAAGGAAATGATTAATCGTTTCCTCCTCCTCTCCACACCGCACACATTGTATATCACAATTAATCCCTCTGGACCTTAGATTTATTGTGACCGATAGACATCCCGATATTGCTTGCCAAATGAAATGTCGTAATTTTGGTGAACATCGCAACTTCCATGTATGTGCCTGCAATTTATTCACATCCGGACCATAGAAGATATTTGTACCGTCATATATACTTTGATGTTCGACATGATATCCTGACTTAACCGTATATCTTCCCGATTTCGTATAATGACATCCAAGGGTATCTGGTTTATAAATACTGCTTATGGGCATACTTCAAATAATTGTCACATCCGCCGGGTCAATGATTGCATTTATCAACCCCATGTTCCATGTTTTTGTCACTGGGTCAACCAGATGATTAACCATAAGGTTCGGGTAATAATTATACCCTTTGCATATTGCTGACCTCGGCCGAGAGGATGGTATCCAAGGGTCGTTCCATACTGAGATAGAACATCCTGAACCAACTCTTTTAATTAGCCCTTTTCTAACCACATGTCAAGCCGATATAATGCTTCTCCATCCATACGATGGGGAGTAGCTTCGTATATTGTCTAAAGGGTCTGTGTTCCGAAAATATCGACCCTTAAAAACCCGCGCAAACAGTGAGGTCGTGTATCCATCAGCCGCCATAACTGTTTTGCCATAAGCGCAGTGTTAAATTCCTCTCCTGTCCGGAAACCGATTCCCCCGTCTGGTTTACTCCGACACAATTTATTCCATGCTAGCCAATGCATTCATTTTTGTTGTCCATTTGAACTCCACCAGAACCGTGCCGCCGTACTTACTAATTTTTTGGTTATACATTTCGGTAGCCTAAAGCATGACATGACGTACGTTGGCATTGCTAATGCCACCGATTTGATTAAAACCTCTTTACCTCCTCTAGATAATAGTCGTGATGTCCATCCGTTAACTCTGTCTTGTTGTCTCTCTGGTACAAAATTAAAAATCTTGCTCTTTGCTCATCCGAGACTTTCTGGAAGGCCTAGGTATGATCCCATACCTCCAATGGTAGAGATTCCTACTGTTTGCTTCACCTCATATTGTGTTTGGATTCCCTTTTCTAATTGAAGTTTAGATTTCTCTTATTAAGAAGAGGTTTTGACTTAAAGATATTTTAATATTGAATTTGTGTTTTTTTTTTGGTCATCTAATCTTTATTTATATAAAAATTAAGATACATCAAAAATACATAAAATAGAAACAATACAAAACGATAAAACAATTAAAATAAATTTTGACGAGAGATATTTTGGAACAAAAACTAAAATGTGTCATTTTAGAGAACTCCCCGTTTTAGATATTTGCTATGGTCAATAAACTTACCGTTATCCAGATTGTTGAAACGAATAACGAATATTTACAATATTTTGTCANTAAGAAAAAAAAAAACAATAACTTTTCCATTACCAATAATAATAAAAAAGCTCAATCCAACCAACCCAAAATTCAATTTGATTCTTGGCCTGTGAATGTAATAATGTTGTCCTCACACTCTTGACTCCTAGGAAAATTGATAAAGATAATAAATCAATGGAATCTTTATCACTAAAGTTACAACACAGAGAGAGATCTATTATGTATGAAAGATCTCAATTTGCCTCCTCTTCGTCGTCCAAATTAGCATCTTCTTCTTCATCCACATTGCTCTCTTCTTGCCTTCCCGGAGAATTCTCTTTCTGGGGGCTTGAATTTGGCTGACTCTCCATCAATTCACCTTCTTCATCTGATGATGAAAGTGCCCTTCTTCGTCTCGCAACTGAAGCAGGTACCTGTACCCACCCAAACCGATTCAGTGTCAAAACATTTTCCTCGATTCATTGCATCTTATGTAAAACCGAAACAACTGACATTGTATTACCTCATCATCATCAGCATCAGGATCTTCGAGCCCAGCAGCAGCAAGAAGATCATGAGCATCATCATCTACAGGTTCCTCAGCTTCTTGAGTCTCCTCTTCCCTATTATAATCAGTGTTGGCATCTTCATCTTCCACTTCATTATATGCATCCATAATACCAACTTCTTCCTCATCATCCTCGTAGTGTCGAGCCCTTGAGCTTTTGTCCTTCTTTTTTCTCTTCCCGCCTTTCTTTCTTTTCCTCTCACTCGGCCTACCTTCCCCATCATCATCTTCAGCTCTATCCTTACGCTTCTGAGATCCAGGTGTGTTGCTCTTCCATTGTTCCTAGGGCAATCAAAATTACATAACAAAATCAGCATATCATCCTAAACATCTCTGTAGACAACCATATTAACAAAATGACGTTGAGAAATCTGATCTGCATATACATTGTAATCAAACGCAGGAGACCTCTCACCTTAATACGTTGAATTTTTTCTTCTTCTTGCTTGAGGCGTCTCAGCTCGTCTTCCTGTTTTCTTTTCTCCAACTGTCCAAGAGAGGGAACCCATCAATAATGCATATCACTGACTTGGAAATCTTCCATATAAAATCATCATCATCATCAATAAAATTTTGTTGCTGCGAATTGTTAATTTGCATGTCCATACTTACCTGATATTTCCTATGTTCTTCAGCTTTACGGCGTGCTTCTTCTGCCAAAGTAGCCTGACGAGCAACTTCTAGTCTCTGCCGGTTCTGCAGCTCCTCACGCTCAGCTGCTTCACGATGAACTTTTGCTCCTTCTAGCAAGTGTGTGCAATACTGAACATGGGTTTGTATTTTCTTACCATCAAACCCATGAACATGGAGGTCTGAAGCAGCAGACAACTGACTGAATACACGAACAGCATTCTCTGCTTCTGTAACTGTTTGGCGAACCTGCAGAGTCATCAAGCAGATTCTCTTGTCAGGTGGAAATCAATTAGTCTAAACTTCTCCTTATAAAACAAGACATCAAATCCTAGGATCAGTTGTTAACTCATACTAAGATTTCAAAGGTTAGCCATTACTATGTAGGGCCGTGGTGAAAAGTTCTACATACACAAGCTGTAGAAGCAAATAATCCTATCTATTCCCAATCGGTGCATACTAATATCTGCTTATCTTTTAAGCATAAGAAACACAAGTCTAGAGTCAGAAAGAAGTAAGGGGAAATATCAGAGGCTTAGAAAGAGATGATCTTTAGTTGGACAACCTCATCAGCTGTTCTCTTTTTCTTTTGTAGTGTGGAAGATGATGATTTTTGCATTACCGCACCCAAATCAAATCTGAATGTGTAATTTGAAGGAGTCAAGTGAATGGCCCTTAACAGTGTCTTTTTGCACTCTTGCCAATGCTCAGCCTCATAATGGGTACGGGCTAAGTAAAGAAGAATTTGAGAGTCTGTGTTGTAAAAGAACTTTCGCAAGCAGTTTTGATACTGCAAACAACATGATTAATGAACAGAAACATCAGCCAAAAACATAGAAATTAACCCAAAGCATATAAAAATACTATATAAAAATGACAAACCATTTTCACGGCTAAGGCAAAATTCCCTTGAGCAAAGTACACATGAGCTAGATTCACCCATACATCAGGCATCTGAAGAAACACACTTCCGCTTGCAGCTTCTTGAACCTAAAACATTCAGAAAGTTCCAATGACTTGAAGAATTTAACTAGTCTAAACCATGAACAGTAAATGATCAAGCTGACCTGAGTAAAAAGATCCTTGGCAATATCAAATTGTCCTTTCTCTGCCAATATAATGCCAGAACCGTTGGCCGCATACATGTTGGAATTATGTTGAGTCAGGACCTGTTATTGCCAACGATCGAAAATGAGTAAAAAGTTCAGGTCGCCCCAGGCATCAATCAAAAAGAAAAATGAATTCATGGCAACCTAATGCAGATTGCTTGACCCAGATGATCAGCTGAATTTTCATTCAAAGGTTGTTCCCCTAGTTTTCAGATCTCACTCTATTATTAATGCGCTGTGCGAGCCCATAACTCCTTATTCTCAAGACTTAACATACCCACACTTTGAAAACAAAATTCAGATAGTACCAAAGAAGTACATGAGCAAATAAGACACCCTGTGCAAACAGCTATGCTATAAGATAACAGACTGCAGGACATTCATAGCTCTATGAAAATAATATTGGAATGTCCTCCACCCAAAACACACTCCATAAGCACATCTATCAGGAAATATTTCCAAAATTACTAATAATGAGAAGACAGAAAGGAAGAAAATAAAACATCATACTTTAGTATAAAGTTCCTTGGCCTTCTCCAGATGTGTAGCTTCTAATTTTGGATTTCTTTTCTCATTGCGCATTGCTGCGAAGTAATTCCAGTTCCCCTACACCATCCAAGAAGAAATATTACATAAAAAAAAGCTAACACCTCAATGAGTCTGGGGAACAATTCTAACCATCTACGGCCCCACCACACTAAATTATCAATGGGTTTCAAGGACGGTCAAGACAGAATTCCACTCCACCTCAGTTAGAAATCAACTAGAAAACCAGCCCTCACCAGGATGCTGGTAGAGGAACCCTACAGAATGAAGGGCTGGTGTTCCATACATATATATTAAAAAGGACCCTAACGGTATTATCTGTGCATGCCCCTTGGCTAAGTGTTGTACAAGAGAGTTTGGATCGCAGCAATTTCTACAGACTCAGCCCATAGACTAGGCAGGGGACGACCAGTGTGAGGTGCTTCTATAAATTGATTCATTGAAATGATTATGCCATATGCTTTGAAAAACCCAAAAGGAACTTAATATGATTCTTATATTCTGAAACCGCAAAAGAGAAATGGAAATAAAAGTATATACCAGAGAAAGAATAGCATATGAATCCTTCCCATCAGTCGCATCATTAGCAGCTCGAAAGGTTTCTTTTGCCTTAACCCAGTCATCATTCTTAAGCTCCAATTCACCAAGCAGAGACAAAGCATTTGGATTTTTATCGTCCACCTTCAGAGCTTCATTCACCTATAGGGGAAAGTAGGAAAACGCAGTCAGAAATAGGAAGCAACTAATGTTGAAAATTAAAATTAATGTTGAAAAATTGTAGAAGACCAGTTCAATGGCTAGAGTAAGGTTGTTCTGAGCTTTGGCACTCGCAGCAAGCCTCAAATAAGCATCTATGTAGCCAGGATACTGCACCAAATAGGAAGTCAGAGCAAGTCGACAGAAATCAAGAGACAGACATCAGATTTTTGAAAGAGAAGCAGGAAAGTCAAGCATAGATCAGGGTAAGCATTCAGAAAAAGACATGGCAATTGTATATAAAAACTAAAGAAACAAAAGGAAAATAAAGCTAAAAATTATATAGCAAATGTACCAAAAGTGGGCTTTGAACTTCCCAAGAGAGCATAAACCAGTAAATTATATAGCAAAAGAAGTCATGCTGCCACATGAATCAATGTTCCCATTTAAATACTTTTTTGTACAAGAAATGAAACCAACAACCCGCAAAAGAAGGGCTTTAACAGAAACAAAATATTTTTGTGAAAACCAAGTAAACACTCAAAATCATCTATCAGTTACGAAATATCAGAAAAATGGCTCCTGAAATTGTTTCCTTTTTGTCTAGAAAAACTCATCATAAAATGGAATAGCAAACGATATCAAAAGGAAGTAGGAGTAATTATACCTTGAAAAGTATCAACCGATACAGAAAAGTCGCTGTTTCTGTTTTGTGTAACTGTTCAAGTAATCTAGCCAGGTTAAACAAAGTTGTGACTTTATTCCAAGGTACATCAACAGAGTGACCACTTTCAATCAGCCTATGGAAAATGCCAGTATCCTTGTACCCTAGAACAGATACACCTGTCTGTTCCAAATTTTCTTTTTCATCTAGGAAGCTAATCCATATTCCATCACCCAGAGCCTCCTTAAAATTATCGAGCGCAGACTGAAATGAAGAAGAGTATTGAAACCAATAGCCAAAGTTTAAGAGAAAACAAGCAGTACCAAACTCATTACAAACCTCAAATTCTTCTTTCTCAAAATGTAAAGCACCAATGTCATTCAGGACTTCTATAGGCACTTCTTGCCCTCCCTTTTTCATGAGCATCCGTGCCTGGGAGTTTTCGTTATTGTTTCTTTTAGACAAAATGCCTTCTTTCTTTGATAATGTACAAAATGCCTGCTTTCTTTGATAATGTACAAATGCCTTCTTTCTTTGATAATGTACAAAATGCTATAATATACTTGAACAGGATGTACAATTATCAAAATCACATTTTAAATAAGTTTTACCATTTTGAAAGCGTCAAGTGCAGCGCCTGTGTCAGATGATATCAGCAGCTCACCAAGGCCAACAAATGCCTACAAGACCAAGGCAGCATGTAAACAAAGACAAAGCTACAAATCTAGGAAACAACAATTGCAATAGATAAGGATTCATATCCCATTGATTTTAACAACACTTAAGAAGTTAAGAACTGTGAATGAAATAACCCAAAAGGTGTTCTCAAGATATTGATACGGATTATGGTTAAAAATGGTTAAGGTCTTTTAGTTAAAGAGTTTTGGTGCTTTTCTTTTATGAATTAGGTTTTGGTGTTGGGCTTGTTTTATTTTTAACGTTAGATTTAAGTAGTTTGGGATTTTTCCTTTTTACATTAGGTTTATGATTAAGTTGTATCAAGGCCTATATAAGGATCTCTATTGATTAATACGAAACCAACTTCCATAAATTAACCTGAATCTCTAAGAGAGACTAGGGTTAAGAGGAAACTTAGCCTAAATCTTCTATCTATTTCTTACGTGAACAAAGGTTCATATCAGATATATGGCAGAACTAAGTCTTGCTACTATGTTTTTTCTTCCCTGCATAGGCTAAGTATGCTCGTGCTACAATTTAGGCAAGAAAAGTGGAACTCGAAGGTGATCCACAGTATGGTAACAAAGACAACGATTACTACCAAAGAAGTCATGCAAGTATCAACACTTTGAAAGATCAGGCTTAAAGAATTATGTGAACCAAACTAACCTGGGCATCACGTGGATCAAGTTTTGTGGCCTTCCGCATGTACTCAAGGGCCTTATCAGTTTTTCCAAGCTGAGTGTATAAGTGTCCGAGAGCCTAAAGAAAGAAAATAAATATGAACATGAAACATTTTAAAATTTCAAAGGATAATACAGAATGAAAGATCAATAGAGAAAAAACATGCAGTCATTTAACCTTCAGAGTCTCGCAGTTGTCAGGATAGACTTCTAATACTCTCTCAAAGTTAGATACTGATCCTTTAAGCTCCCCCAACTTTAGTTGTACTTGACCCAAACCTGCAACATCAACAAAAACCAAAATAAGTGACCATACGGGATAAGATGATCAACCCAAACTGAGTTAAACTGGAAAATGAGAGCACGAGATGTTATACAATTTGTTCTTAAGCATACTTTTACAGACTGGAACTAAATATTGACGGTCTCGTTTCGGATATTCTACTGGTTAGAACGGAAAGTAATGACAAAGGTGCAGTACGATCATTGCTAGCGATTCAGATGGTACCAAACAAAGAATCAAGGGGAACTGAGTAGGACAAGGGAGAAAAGTTACCAAAGTAGGGAAATACAAATTCTTGTGGCTTATTGTTAGTTTCTTTGATGGCTGCCATATAATACATCCCAGCCTTTTCATAGTCCCCCTAGGACAAGACCATCATCAAACATCAGAAAGGGAGATTACACGTAGGAAACAAAAATGATGCAATTTATATAACTGCCCATAGAAGAAACAAACGCATCAGAAATATCTCTACTTAAATAGAATCTTTAAGCAGGCTTTTCTCAAATCTCCACTTTCGTAACACTGGCAAGTTCAGAGCTGCTTCACCCTCACGTATACGCAATTAATTCAAGATTAGGTAAGAATGGAGTATACCACAAAGTATCTGGCCAAACTTATTTTTAAGACTAGGTAAGAATGGAGTATACGCAAGACGAAAACAAAAAAATATCTAACCTTGCTATGATATGAGCGTGCTAAATTGTAAAAAGAATGTGACTTTGTTGGCCCATGAGTTGAGACAGCTAATGCCGTTTCAGTCAGCTGCTCAACAAGAAAGTGCTGGCCAGTAAAAAAAAAGTGATTGGCCAAATAATTCAGGGCTGCTGCGCAATAGGGATAAATCTCAAATGCTTGCTGCATTCTCTCCATTCCTTTCATCATTCCTACAGCTACACATATGAAATATCATCAGCGAAGGCCAAAAAGAAGTTTAATTAATAGAATCTCTTCAGCAAGCATTATCAGATGACTTAGAATTGAGTTATACTTACAGTCATTAGCTTGCAAATCCATGATCCCAAGTGCCACAAGAGCCTCAACATTATCAGGGTCTAGCTGCAGATATAGAATATGGTAAAGAGCACTATTTATTGAAGCATTCAATAGGCAGTATCATAAGAAAGTGAGACAAAACATCCAGTCCTACTTGCCTGCAAAACACGATCAAACGCTTGCCGAGCTTTATCTAGTTGCCCCAACTTATAACGACAAAGACCAATTCCCAGTCTCACAGCAGCAGGACACCCGGGATATACTTGCAAGGCCCTCTTGAGACAGTCAATAAATAAACACATACACAAATGAGAAGATTATCAATTTGTTCCATAGATAGACTAGACTTTATCACCTATAAAATCAAAGAAATAAATTTGCAACCCAGATCACGAAACAGAAATATAGTAGTTGATGATATAAAAAAAAGCAAACCTTGTACAATTGCAGCGACTCGGAAAAACGTCCACGACTAAATTCTACAGAAGCCTGTATACGTGATATGGCAAGTTATTGATTTGCAGAGAAGTAGATAATAGGCTAATACATTGTAAGGCCTAGGATGGTAAGAGTGCAAGCGTCGGAATCAAATTCTTATGACTCAGAAATCTGATATACCAGCTCACCCAAAATGTTCTTTTCCTAAATGTAAGTAAATGTGCTTCATGAGACTAAGGAAATTTTAACTTCCTCAACATACATAGCTGTACCCAAAAGTTTAACCCAAAGCTTTCTAAAGCAACCAAAGTTATGTTCCAACATGCTCCAAGACACTTGGCAACCATAATTGTGCTTCAAGAAACTAAGAAAATTGATGCCTTTCCTTTTGCCAAGAATTGAGAAGATGATGTATAAGAACCCAACCTACAAATTTTTGGCTTAGTGACAGAAAATGAAAATCATCATTAGTTATACCTGACCCAGAAGAGCAGGAACGTTATCAGGGGCATTGCCTAACACAATGGTAAATGCCTGAAGTGCATTATCTATTTCACCCTTAGCCAGTAAGAGCTGACCTGTAAACAGCCAATTACATTTCAGGAATATATATCTAGTAAACATAGAGCACCTCCACCTTCAAATTCTCAATGAAGACACTGTACAGAGAGAAATGGAAAAGAAAGATTGGTATCGTGTTTGCCTTCTAAAGAATATGAGTATACCATACAAGATCATAAGTCTATTAGAGGTCTTGCAGCAGAAAACTATCAGTGAAAACAACTTCTTGTTTCTAGCTATCTATTATCGACCATTATAAACGAATATAACGACCATTACGAAATGAATAAGAATCTGGTAGTGATTACCTTTCCCAACCCAAGTGGTAGGTTCATGCATATCTATTCTCGAAGCTTTGTTATAATATTGTGTTGCCAAGATAAAATACTCTTCTTTTTCTTTGTGTTTCGTCTCAGTTTTACCCAGGTAGCTGTAATACGCACCTAGAGCGTTCAGGATTGCTATTCTCTCGTACTTAACATCAGCATAGTACTCGTCAATGTCTTGTCATTTGTCAAGAAGAAACAAAATGAGTTTTTTTTTTTCCAGCTCCCCATTCGATAATCTAAACTATACAGAAACAATTCTGAATGATTAGCATCATATATATATGCGTACCAGAACTTGAGCCCTCCTCCAATATTTGACGAAACTGCTCAATTTTCCCTTGCTTGAAGTACTCTCTCTTCACCATGGAAAATAAAAGAGATGAAGAGAAAATCAGAAATTATAAAAGCTGAACAATCATGCTTGTAAGCTATCCAGAAAACTAATTTGCAGAGTTTGAAGTTGTCTCAATCAAACCCAATCACCCGTTAAACCTCAACGAAGCTCGATAACCCAATTCCAAGAGAGACCAAAAATAGGACATGGAAGAAATTCAAACAAGAGATGGAAACTGGAGTCAAAGGAACGAACAGCGATGATGAGCCAGAGATCGAGAGGAGCTTGTTCGGCTTTAAGGATATCAAGGATGTCAGAGGCGTCGCGAGGGAGCTGATCAAGAACAACCCTAACTTCTTCTTCCGAATTCTGAACGGGTATGTACACACTCGCCATTGCAGGCCAGCCAGCGAGGATTAACCCAGAAGTGAAATACGAAACCCTAGATTTTAGAGATTGTAGTGAGAGCCAATTTTGCAGTGGCAATCTGTTGAAGTGCGAGAGAGCGAACGATGAACTTCCGCTTATTAAAAAAAGGTAATTAAGCCGACGACAAATCACCCAACCATCATATATATACTGTTAAGTTCATCTTCAAAAAAAATCGAAAACGGGTCACAAAAAAAATATATAACGTGGATCCAATGTTTTGAAACCCGGACCGACCCGCCTGGTCGGACCGGCTAACCCGGGATCCGGTCATTATTTTGGTTTGGATTTAGTGTTGAAAGTAGGGCTGGACGTTTTAACCGTACCCAATCCGAACCCGATCCCAAAAATCCAAACCCGAACCCGATCCGAACTAGAAAAATACCCGAATGGGTCTTATGGTCTAAGTACTTCGGGTTTCGGGTAATACCGAACCGAACCGAAACCCGAATTACCCGAAACCCTTTGTTATACCTAGAGCTGGGCATTTTAACCGTATCCGAACCTGACCAATTTATGGACTTGTTTTGTTGAATTATGGGGGCTTGTTTACGGGTTTTTCGGATTTTGATCATAGTATAGGTAAAAATACCCGAACTTACCCGAAACAATAGTTACTTCGGTTATAACTGAACCCGAACCAAACCCGATTAGTACCGAACCGAACTCGACCCGATGGTTTAAAATACCCGAACGGATCTTCTAAGCCTAAACCCGAAGACCTGAAATACCCGACCCGAACCCGAAGTTGGACCCGAACGTCCATCCCTAGTTAATACCCTGCACAGAAAAAACCGCCATTAATCTGGGATCCAGATGAACTGGACGGGTACCGGTTAATGAAAATTTTTCAAAATTAAAAAGAAATTTAAAAGTTTTTGTGATTAAAATATAGGGTTTACAGTTTCACTATTAGGATATATTTTATATCTTCTAAATGTGTATATTTTCATATTCTATTGTATATCTTCTTTTTTCTATTCTCGTAACCTAGAGAACTCTTGTACTATATATATTCTTATGATATCAATAAAGAATGCAACCCTTTTTATGAAGTTTAACATGATATCATAGCAAAATTGATCTAAACCTCAATTTTGTTCTCTTCTTTTCTTTAATCGTTAACCTCTCTCTCTATTATCATGGCGACTCCGTCGCTCACAAAAATTTCTCAAAAAAATAAAGATGAGATCTCCTCATCGCCATACTACCTCCATCACTCAGACCATCTTCATCATGTTCTCACGCCAATTCTATTGAATGGTGAAAATTATGATCGTTGGGCAAAACTCGCTCGTTATAACCTTCAAGCTAAACAAAAATTGGGTTTTATCGGCGACAATATTCTTAGGTCTTCATCCAGTTCATCCAATTATAACAGATGAGTTACCGTCAATTCCATGTTAATTGGGTGGCTATATGAAAGCATAGAACCCAAAATTCATCATGCCATCTCCGTCGTTGATGATGCGCGTGTTATGTGGGAAAGTTTGAGCACCAGATTCTCTTCTGGTAACGCCCCGAGAGTGCATTAATTAAAAGCTGATTTGGTGGCTTCTCGTCAAGATGGATAAGCAGTCGCAACCTATTTTGGATTACTCAAAGTTATGTGGGATGATCTCGATGACTTTGAACCTGTTCTTGGTTGTTGCTGCAACAAATCTGATTGTTCAATTCTTACGGAGCACACTAAACAGCGTGATCATGAGAGAATTCATCAGTTCCTTACGGGCTTAGACGGTTCTCGTTTTAGCACTACTCGCACGAATCTCCTTGGCCGTCTTATTCATGAGAAAGATTTATCTCTCGATCACATCTACTCCGAACTCATCTCTGAAGAACGTCATCTCACTGTTTCTCGTAGCAAAGAAGAGCGAGTTGACGCAATTAATTTTGCCGTCCAATCTGGTGTGAAAGCAACTGCTTCTTATGCGCGATCTCAGATTAATCTACAATGCTCTCATTGTAATCGCACGAACCATACTGTCGATACATGCTTTGAAAAGCATGGGTATCCTGATGTGATACTAAGTAACATCAAGAGAGGAGAGCAGCTCGTAGCCGAGGGAGAATTGCTGAATGAAGAAGTTCTGATATTGAGAGCTAAGGAGAATAGGATTAGCTCAACAACAACATTTTTGCTCTTGTGCAGCCATCGAATTGAATATGTAAATAAAATAATTAAAAGAGTTAATACTTAACAATATACATATATTAAGTTTGTAAAAAGAAATTAAGCCTTGCCCGAAATTCGGGTTTCTGGCGTGGCTAGCACTGCTGAATTGTCTCTCAACAGGAGATCGAATGCAGGCTTCGAACACAAATGTCTCATCCACCAGTGTTATTTGTCAAAACCCATTGGAATCGAGAAATCATATGTTATTCTCGTGTCCATATTCGAAACAGGTGTGACTGATTTGGGGGGGGGGATTCTGCTACATGATTTCTCATCAGATTGGAATACAATGTTCAATCTCATCTCACGATCTCAGCCGAATTGAGTGAAGGAATTCATAATTCGATACCTGTTTCAGATGACAATACATGTGTTGTGGAGTGAATGAAATGCGCGGAGACATGGAATCAATCCATCATCACTCAATTCGACTCAATTCGCAGCCGTTGGATACCCATTTCCATAAATTGATAGCATCCATGTTTTCTCGCTTGTTTTGTAAGCAATTCCAAGTGTTTATGTGGAAAGGGCAAGTCTCGTCGTACATAGGTTTCAGAGTTTCTGAATTGAAGAGATCGCACGGCGGAGGATAGATGAGGGTTGAAGTGATCGGATGGCGAATAAGGATTAAGGAATAGAAGAGGAGAGAAAGGAGTGGAAGACGTGAATATCATAGTGTCGAAGGCATCGTCGTGTAGATTCATATGGATCCAAACTCCATCGATTTACGAAAAATCTTCAAGACTAAGAAACATACTGCAAACTTTAAAATCAAAAATCGATAAAGGAAACAAAAATTAGGGGTTTTTGGACAAACCCATCAATAGACATTTAGGATAATGATGTCAAACTTACTCCATAATTCAACGAATTCGATAAAGAATCGTTTTGAACAGAAACGCATAATCTTTAACCTTTTCTTTTCCAATTCGATGAGGAATCGTTTTTCCCTTTCTGATATCGCATCATCGTTTTTTCCTGAGTTTTCTGTCTAAAAACCAAAAACACGGTCATATAATTCAGTTAATGAAACATTAGATTTTTTATTACACCTCATTTTTTTGGGTTTCTTAAGTGAAATTCCAAACTTCTGGGTTTTCTTTGCAATTTTTCCAAGAAGACTCCAAGTTGAAGTGTATTATTTGTTTTAATTTTATTGGTTCAGATTTTTATTGAGGTGTCAACACCAAATCACTAAAAATGCTGATGTGTCAACATATGGAGAGGCACAAGAGTTTTTATAGTATTGATTTCATATTTCTTTTGCATATATTCTCAGTTTCTTGTGATTATTGATGTCTTTAGTATTAGTTGATTTACGGTTACTGATTTGAGAGTATGTTTTTCCTCACACTTTTGCTTGTGGTCTCCAACATGTAAGATGTTACAGTAAACGAAAAGATGGATTGAAGTCAAGGAGCCGAAACCGAAAGCTGACTTCTGCTTATTGATTTCAAGAAAGCAGGATGATCCTATATATGAAGCCAAAACATCCCATATATGTCTTCTTTACGAGAGGAAGGCTGCTTTATGCGAAGAAAATAGAACAGTGTGGAGGTAATTTATAAAGATGATAACTATAATCTCAAGATTCACTTTTGTTATTGTTATTTAAAAAGCTAAATTTTGGAATTACATTGTGGGTATATGTCACAAAGATGATTGCAAAATAATGGAAAAAAAAATTCTGATAAATAAAAAACACCCGACACACAAGTGTTGGTTTTACACCTATAATAAATTAAGATAAAAGACTTGATTGTGAATGAATGGAAGATGGTATAATGTGTGTTCATCCTATTAAAAGATAGAAAAGAAGAAAAAGGAGATATAATTGGTAGAAATGGAGGGATACAAGATGGTAAATGTGGGAGTCGAAACTCGCACAATCAATTTTTATATGGACTTTTAAGGGAACATGAGATTCAACGAAAGAAACACAAGAGCATAGATCCAAATGTGTTTTTTATTGTTGTTTAGAAAGCGATTGCGTACATGAGATATTGCTAAGTGTTTTGCTAGGATAAAAAGCGTGTTACCATTATAATTGACTATGCTATCTATTTACACAGATTTGGTAATCTCGAGAAATACTCTTGGAATATTTCCTTTCTCCTTGGATCGCTTCTTAGGGTGAATAGTGATTTGATAGGCTCGTTGATGCAGCGGCATCTAACATTGTTTCGCCTACTGTGTCACACACGAGGGATCCTGTGTAACACAAGAAGACGCCGACTTGAAGAGCTTATTTTCTTTTTCCTTTTGTCCATGGGTTTTGGGCTTTTACGTTTAATTTCTATTTTGATTTATCGTTATTTCCTTTCTTTTCGAATAGCTGGGTTTAGCCTCCTCTATTTAAGTGTTGCTTTTGATTCTTTGTTATTCAGATTTTGATAATTAATAAACATGAGAATTCTCTTAAACCTTGTCTTGATTTGATTAAGTTCATCAAACAGGAAGCCGGTCTCAAGTAATTCTCTTGAATCCCTTGATTGAGTGAAGCAGGTCTCTAGAGATTCATTGAATCCCTAGATCGAGCTGATTATATGTTCTTATGCTGTGCTAGGTTGGTATCAAAGCTTTGCTACGCTCCTTGCTACACGATGCCGCGTCAGAAGAAGGTTGTTCCTCCAACAGAGAACGAGATTATGCGCCAAACTTTACTCGATCTCCAAGCCCAGGTGCAAACTTTAACGGCTGCAATTATGGCGATGAACATGCAACCAGCGGTTCCTCCGGTTCGAGTAGTTGTGGATGACGACGATGCTGGTTCTTGGGAAGATGAGAACCCTTTTGCGGATCAGGTTCGCAATAATAATCGTGTTGTAGAACACGATGATGTTGATGATTTTTGTTGGGTGAGTGGATTCAAGTTTGAAATTCCTGAATTTCATGGCGGTCCAACTGCAGAGGAGCTGCTCGATTGGATTGTTACAGTGGAAGAAATCCTTGAATTCAAACATGTGCCCCCTTGATCATTGTGTTCCTGTACTCGCTATGCGATTTTGAAACATAGCAGCGACGTGGTGGATGCAATTGAAGGCATCTCGTGCACGGTTGGGCAAACCAAAGATCTTGTCATGGGACAAGCTGAAGAAGAAGATGAGTGAAACTTTTTTGCCGTACAATTAAGATCACCTAATGTTTCAACGTTTGCAGAATTTACGTCAGGGAAGTCGAACTGTGGAAGAATATGTGACTAAATTTTTTCAGCTTCTTACTCGCATTAATTTGCAAGATTCAGAACAACAAGTTATGGCTCGCTTTTTGGGCGGATTGCGACAAGAGGAAGGGAGATTAAAGCAGATGAGGGATCAAGTTACGAATTTCGTAGGGTTTGGAAGTGCCAGCAGCAGCAAAGTAAAACCAAGTATAAATGATAAAGTGAAGGATAAAGCTTTCGTGAAAGAACCTGAAAGTAAAATCCGTAAGTAAATGAAGTGTTTCTTTTGCAAGCAAAAGGGACACTTCAAGAAATATTGTCCAAAAATAAAGGCATGGTTCGAAAAGAAAAGAAACATCATGTTTTTTGTTGCTCTGAATTGAACCTTATAGAAGTGCCTAATAATACTTGGTGGTTAGATTCTGATGCTACTACTCATGTGTCTCATACTTGAAAGTCGAGGCGTTAAGCGTAGTGCATCTGATAAAAGTTATGTTTTTTTGTGGCATCAAAGATTAGGTCACATTTCCAAAGAAAAGATTATGAGGTTGGTAAAGAATGAGATTCTTCCTCCATTGGATTTTAGTGACCTAAATGTATGTGTAGATTGTATTAAAGGAAAGAAGACTAAACATATCGTAAAGAATCCAGCCACTATAAGCACTCAGCTTCTTGAGTTAATACATACTGATGTTTGTGACCCTTTTGATGCTCCTTCTTGGAGTGGTGAAAAGCAATTCATCACCTTTATCGATGATTACTCACGTTATGGATATACATATCTACTGCATGAAAAGTCTAAATCAGTGAATGTCCTAGAGGTGTTCATTGATGAAGTTGAAAGGCAGTTAGATAGAAAAGTAAAGGTTGTGAGGTCTGATAGAGGTGGTGGGTATTATGGAAAATTTAATGAAAGTGGACAATGTCCAGGTCCATTTGCAAAGTTACTTGAAAGTAAAGGCATTTGTGCACAATATAAAATACCGGGTACACCTCAGCAGAATGGTGTAGCTGAGAGGCGAAATCGTACTTTAATGGATATGGTTAGGAGCATGTTAAGTAATTGTTCATTACCTCTTTCGTTGTGGGTATATGCATTAAGGACTACAACATATGTGCTTAATAGGGTTCCTAGTAAGGCAGTTCCTAAGACCCCTTATGAACTGTGGACGGGAAGGAATCATAGCTTGAGGCATTTACGTGTCTGGGGTTGTCCAGCAGAAGTAAGGCTATATAACCCACACGAAAAGAAACTTGATGTTAGGACTGTCAGTGGATTTTTCATTGGCTATCCTGAAAAGTCAAAAGGGTATATTTTTTACTGTCCTAACCATAGTACGAGAATAGTTGAGACGCGCATTGCTCGGTTCATTGAGAACGGTGAAACTAGTGGGAGTGGTGAATCACAGAATGTTGACAGTAAAGAAATAAAAATTGGACTTCCTTCACCTGGTATTGCACCTAAGGTAGTTGTTCCTATTGTTGCATTACAGTCCAATGACGCAATCATGATGGTGTGCAAAACCCACTAGCTGAAAGTACAGATAATGAACATGTTACAATTCAAGAAGAGAATAGTGTACCACAAGAACCATTAAGGCGATCTGAAAGGGAAAGAAGATCTGCCATTTCAGATGACTATATGGTTTACACTATTGAAAATGAATGTGACTTAAGCATTGATGAAGACCCGAACTCATTCCAAAAGGCCATGAAAGTGACAATTCTAAAAAGTGGTTGGTCGCTTCGAAAGAAGAAATAAAGTCCATGGATGATAATAAAGGGGAAAATCGCATAAAAAACCATCAAAGTGGCAGCTACTAACACTTTAAACCTCCACAGTTTTAAACTATCACTATAAACCCTCAACTTGGAACTTTTAACATAATAAAGCCTCAAAGTGGATCCCGTGAACACGCCGTCGATTTTTTAAACAGAATAGTTGACTCCGTTAACAGTAAAATTTAAACCCGTTAAAAATCAATTATTTTAATTAAAAATTAATTTTAGTTATTATTACAAATAAAAAATACAAAAATTGTTTTTCTTCCTCCTTATCGTTATCGTCATCCTTCCTTCTCCTCCTTTCTCCTTAACCAAATCTATCACTCCATCGACGATTCCTCAACAAATTCCGACGTCTTCATGAAAAAGAAGCTTGAAATCTCACATGGAGAGAATCGCTTGACAGGGTTTACTCGGGATAAACCAAAATCAAAACCAAACCCAGAAAATTAGTCAACATACCCATAACAATGAAAGAGAAGAATAATTAAGAACCCTAAGCCCACAAAATCAAATCGAAACAGAAAATTCGAAACACCAATTACCTCATTTCGACTTGAACTCTCATATTGAGATCTCATATTCGATGTGGCTTGGGCTCTGGGATTGAGCTCTCGATTCACGACAGCTTGAGCTCGGATTAACTACTCCTACTTTCCCCTTTCTCTGCAATCGCTAATTCGATATTATGACACTGGAATTTTTTTTTCTGGGTGACTGAACCTTAAATCACCATGAACCCTAAATCGAATTGGGGGTTTTGTGGTTTTATTGTTTATTTATTATTTTATTAATTAATTATTGAATAAACCACATTTTAAAAGTCTGTTAACGGAGAAATTCAAATTTTTAACGGTTTTAAATTTTACTGTTAACGGAGTCAACTATTCCGTTTAAAAAATCGACGGCGTGTTCACGGGATCCACTTTGAGGGTTTATTATATTAAAAGTTCCAAGTTGAGGGTTTATAGTGATAGTTTAAAACTATGGAGGTTTAAAGTGTTAGTAGCTGCCACTTTGATGGTTTTTTATGCGATTTTCCCGATAATAAAGTATGGAACTTAGTAGAGTTGCCTAACGGTTTCAAGACCGTTGGTTCTAAATGGGTCTTTAAGACTAAACGCGACTCGAAAGGTAACATTGAAAGGTACAAGGCTCGCCTTGTTGCTAAAGGTTTCACCCAAAAGGGCGGTATCGACTATAAAGAGACCTTCTCTACAGTTTCAAAGAAGGATTCTCTAAGAATTGTTTTGGCTTTGGTGGCTCAGTATGATCTTGAGCTTCACCAAATGGATGTGAAAACCGCCTTTCTGAATGGAGAGCTTGAGGAAGAAGTATATATGGACCAACCTGAAGGATTTGTGGCCACAGGAAAAGAACATATGGTATGTAAGCTGAGAAAGTCCATATATGGACTAAAACAAGCTTCCAGATAATGGTATCTGAAATTTAATGATACCATTATGTCATACTGTTTTGTAGAGATCATCGTTGATCGGTGTATTTACATTAAGGTCAGTGGGAGCGAATTTGTGATTTTAGTCTTATATGTTGATGATATTTTGCTTGCTGCAAATGACATGGGCATGCTACATGATATAAAGAGGTATCTCTCTAAGTTTTTTTAAAATGAAATATATGGGTGAGGCATCTTATGTGATCGGAATAGAAATACTTGGAGATAGATCACAAGGATTGTTGAATTTGTCTCAGAAAAGATATATCAATAAAATCTTAGAGAGATATAAAATGGAAAAATGCTCCGCATGGATAGCTCCAATTCATAAAGGGGACAAGTTCAGTAAAATGCTATGTCCTAAAAATGAATTGGAGCGTAAAGAAATGAAAAGAATTCTTTACGCATCGGTGGTTGGGAGTTTGAACTATGTTCAGACATGTACTCGACCATATATCAACTTTGATGTTGGTATGTTGGGTCGATATCAAAGTAATCCAGGAATAGACCACTGGAAAGCTGCAAAGAAAGTTCTCAGGTACTTGCAAGGCACCAAAGAGTACATGCTTACATATAGGATATCCAATCATCTAGAGATCATTGGATATTCAGATTCAGATTATGTCGGATGCGTCGATAGTAGGAAATCGACGTTTGGCTATTTGTTCCTATTAGCTGGAGGAGCAATATCATGGAAAAGTGGAAAGCAGTCTGTCATTGCTACTTCCACTATGGAGGCTGAATTCGTGGCATGCTTTGAGGCCACAATTCACGCATTGTGGTTGCGGAACTTTATCTCAGGGTTTTAGATTGTCGACAATATAGAGAAGCCGCTGAGAATATATTTATTGTGATAATTCCGCATTTGTCTTCTTTTCAAAGAATGACAAGTACTCAAAGGGTGCTAAGCAAATGGAGTTAAAGTACTTGTCTGTCAAAGAAGAAGTGCAGAAACGTAAAGTGTCCTTTGAGCATATAAAAACGGATATGATGGTAGCAGATCCGTTAACTAAAGGATCACCACCCAAAGTGTTTATTGGCCATGCAGAAGGTATGGGTATAATAGATAAAGACTTGCTATTTTAGTTATGGTTTGCTTATTATGGGTGTGACACTTTTGAATTCACTTATGGTTATGTTTCTGGTTCATAAAGTATGTTATCATTAAAGTGTGTACACGTAAGGTTCGTAGATAACATACAATTGGTTTGAGAATAAAAGTTCTTCTCAACATACGGTTGGTTTGAGAATAAAAGTTCTTCTCAACGTAAGGTTGGTTTGAGAATAAAGGTTCTTCTCAACGTAAGGTTAGTTTGAGAATAAATGTTCTTCTCAACGTAAGACTAGCTTGAGAATTAAAGTTTTCTCAACATAAAGGAAGTTATATATAAAAAATTAGGATTGGTTGTGATACATGGAAGGAATCATGTCGATTAAATGACTTGTGACCGCCATGATTCGATCTATTCTAATTTTATTGTTATAGTTAAAAGTTAAGTGGACTTGATGTAAAAGTGTTCATTAAAGTTAATTAAATAATCAAGTCGACACAAAGGTCAAGTGGGAGAATGTAAGAATATTTATTCTTATATGTGACCTATGTGTCTAGGTTTAATATTAAAGATCAAGTTCATATTAAACTTAGAGAAATTTTAATATAAAAGACGAACACCGTGATGGATCGGTTTCGATAACAGTATTAGAATTTGGGTGTATTGATAACCCTCTTCTTTACCTTATGATATTAAAGTCTTTCATTAATGATCATCTGAAGTAACGAATAGATAGCTATGAAGTTACTTAGCTATGAAGTAACGAATGGATAGCTATGAAGTGAATTACTTAGCTATGAAGTAATGGATGGATTGTTAAGATTAAGTCTAAGCTATAAAGTAAATTACTTAGCTATAAAGTAAATTACTTAGCTATGAAGTAATCTCCTACTATATATAGATGTTTTAGCATCATTATTGAAAAACATTTTAGAAACGAAAGGTTTACTTCATAGAGAAAAGAGAGTTCAAAAGATTTAGATCTCTTCTCCATCAAAAGAGATCATAAAAGTGAAAGGTTAAGGTAAGAAGAAATCAATTCATAACAAGCCTAATCAAAGCATGAATCAAGGTTAGTGTTTCTTCTATTATAGCAAAAAGATTGTGGTAGGATTAAATCAAATCTAGTTCATCTTGTGATTCATTTCATGAACTGAAATCAGAAAAGTAATTTACATTTGGTATCAGAGCATACTAGATTTGTTTAATTCACCATGCATGTAATTGTTATAATTTAAGTGAGCACCATTAAAGACGAAACTAGAACCGCCAGTTTGGTTTTGTATGGTTATCAATACCCCGCCCTTCGGACAGCGACGCCCCGACGCTGGTGACCATACGGACTTAGGCGGTTCGCACATCCTCTGGCTCCTCTCCCCACCCGCGCCCCAGGCGGGCGTATGCCGCCCCTCAGGGAACGGGGCATGAGTCCACGCTCACCGAACCAATTGATAGGGAATTAGTCCCAATACTAAGGCCCAAGAGTTAAACCCCTCTACAAAACCCAGGTTATGAAGAGGGAACCCATTAGGCACTTATATACCAACGCCTAACCCCCTATCTTCCCGATGTGGGACACTTATCAAATTACCTGGAACATGAATAGATATAACATTCCTATAGCCAAGAAAAGTTAAAGAAATTTTGTTATAGATGACAATCAAAGTGGTTTGTGATTATGATAAATAAATAGATGCTCATAGCAAAAGATGGCCTCTTACCTCAGCTACACTCCAAGGGATAGATGAATTCAAAGAAGAAAAATCTTGGAAGTAATAGACGTTCCACGTATCCCTTTTCTAGGTTTTTGATATTAACATTTACATAAAACAGGTTTTGGTCAAACGAAGAGTCACAATTTTCAAGGGTTCTCTTCAATATAATTGGAAACCTGTCTAGCTTGCTCACAATGAACTCCATAAATGAAAGTTATGACGACTCTTAGGGTTTTGGACAAGACATAGTATCTTATATATATAATCGTCCATACTCTATCTCTCTCTGTATGTCCTCGTAAAACTACTTCTTATATAAAATGATAAGAGCAGGACAAGTGGGAAGAACAACGACATGGGACCGCGTTGAATTGGCGAAGCTGGGTGTTGAATGGGACGTGCCAGATGACACTGAATGGGACGAGAAGGGACGCACCATGATCTATTCAGTTTGGATACTTGGAGAATGGATCTCTAGTCCTGTCTGAAAAGTAAGGTTCTTCTGTTGAACCATACTCTTCAAATGATTTTGTGTCGGTAATTTTAATTTTAATTTTTTGGGGCTCTTTTAGGAAGCTCATTTCAAGTTAAGTCTCTGATGAAGTTAACCGTAGGTGAGACTGAATCTGTAACATCCATAAACAAGCCCAACTAGAAAAAGACCAACAAAGAAAATCTCAATATGTTGGGCCCAAATTCCACACCTAAAGTCCAACTTGATTGAACGGGCCTGGAATCAAGCACAACTCACTAAAAAGCCTCGTAGAGTGAGCTCGCGATCTGGGAAAGAGCCGAGTATGCAGGGAAGGAGGAGATCGTTGGGGAAGGAGCTCGCAGCAAGCAAGTCAAACACATTTAACCCAAAACCCCAGGATCAAGCTCAACAATAAATTCCTAGATCGTGAATTTAAAATCTAAATTCAATTACGTATATTTAGTAATTAGCGGTTACGTTCTTAGAACGGGTGTATAAGTTTAGAATATCGAGAATAATGTAAGGGATAGAATTCTTGGCTAATAATAACAATACAATTTTCCTCTCATTTTGAATTCCCAAAAGTTCTTACGATCTGAAAAGCCAAGGATTGAGGTTGTGAGATTCTGCTCTCACAATTTGGCGCCGTCTGTGGGAAAGAGCAAAATAACTTCCTCTTTGTAACCTACAAAACTAACCACTCAAAAGAAGACAATGGCGGACACAACAAGTGCGGCAGTTACTACATCATCCGGAGTCAAAAACACCTCCATTCCTCTAACTCAGTCCACCGACATCGCCCCAACAGACCTGGACGGAACAACAAACGCTCCCATTACCACCTCGGGAGCAAACGTCTCGACTGGGATCGACGATATTACCGACCCCTCGGGACCTGCAGCCTTGAACTAATCGGCTCCGGATCAAATAGCTGAGATCTGGAACCTGATATCATGCCTTATAGAACAGAATCGCTCAATGGCAGCACGCCAGGATGACCTCGAAAGAGCGGCTCAGGTAGGCACCTTTGGGCGGTTTGCCCTCCCACCTGGGACACTGATTATGCATGAAATCTACTATAAACTACACATGAAATGCATGATAAAACAATGCAATATATGAGTATATCAATTCCCCCAAACTTAAACCTTTGCTTGTCCTCAAGCAAACAAGAATAAGAATGAGAGATGCAATGTAATGCAATAGGAACTCGAACCTATAAGAAGCACAAGAAACAATCGCACTCAACGTCCAAGTTACTAGTTCTAGGATGCATCAAAGTTGTTTACTCAAAAGAAACTAGCCATTTCCTTCTGAACATGCAACAAAGCCGAACCTCAACCTAGACAAACTCTATTATCCTCTAGCCTCTTAACATTCATTAATGATTGTATCCGTGAATTGTGCTTATGCAAAATCAAATGAGACCGCTTGGCTAAAGGACCGGTTATGAGATGAAAGTGATCTCATCAATATGCGTGGGTGATCAAACACAAGGATCTCTCAATGAACGAGCAAACTCCGACAAAATGCTAAAGGTAAAGAGCAATCTATGCATATAAGGAAAAACTCTCGTCTACCCGATTGCCTAGAATGTTACTAACCTTAACCCAATCTACCCTCTTTTTGCTTGTTCCCGAATCCTATTCTACCCTTTTCCTACAAGGCACCTTGCCTTGGATACCCCAACACACTTCTTTCTCTCATTTTCACCTTCTCTTCTCATGGGGATTTTCTTCTTCACCTTGGTTGTGGTTGGATGCTTCTTTTCCTTTTACTTAGCTCTTTCTTTCTCTTCTTTTTGGTTCATGCCTCTTCTCATCTTTTGATGCCTTGGCTTTATGGCCTTTTTTTCTTCTTTGTCTTTTGAGGCTTCTCTTTGTTACTTAGAACTTTGCTTTTAATCATCTTTGCACCAACTAACCATCACATTGCACACCCCTCTTCATCGTCCTTTCTTTCTTCTTTCATTCCACCATATACACCGAATCAAACCATTCCCTAAAATATTTCTAACCGTTTCCCAAGTTACAAATAAGAACCGCCCGCCTAGTCTAGCCTAGTCCTAGTTTAGCTCCTTGATGTTGGAACTAAATCTACACAAGATTGCTTCCTTGTCGCCCTTATTCCAAACACGTTTTGTCAAGTTCACTCCAAATAAGGCCTCACAAGCACACACAAAAGATTTGGGGCTAGAAAGAAGGTTATTGGCAAGGTGGGGAAACCAATCAAAAAAATGGGATTTGGCTACTTAGGCAAGCAAGAGTGGTGAAAAGGAAGAAAGAATGCCTAAGTATGTATAAGTGATCCACGGTTTTATTTAAATCTACACAAGCACAATAATTACATATTCAATTTAGATTATCACTTGGATGAGGCTAGGTTCAATTCAAGCTTGCTTCAATCAAAGAAGGGCAATGATACATGTGCTCTAACAAATGGTTCATCCTTGATTTCAGATTCAACTTTAATGCATCAAACAACTAATAACTCGGGCGTTGAATCAATTGCTAATTAAGCTACTTTCAAGGTTGTCATTACTCCATGCTTATGCAAATGCAAGCTAAAATGCAAACTAGACACCACCTATAAGTGAATATGCAATCTAAATGCTCAATAAATTTTCAAAATTATTGAAAATGCATGATATGCATGAGACTCAAGATGCAAAAAGGCAAAATAAGAACATCAAAAACGATGTTAGATAACACACAAACCCTCCCCCAAACTTAAATTACACAGTCCCTTGTGTAATAAAAGCCTAAGAGAGAGCTAAGCAATGCATGAAAGAAAGAAAGAAGATATGATTCTAAATGCTATGTACAAAGGTTTTGGAGTTACCTTGGAAGTGAATGGAGGGAACGAGAGTGATCACCTCAATCCTACACACCTTTGTCCTTAAGCCCATGACCATTAGATTATCAAGACCCTTGCAACCACTCAACAAAAGATCAAAAAGAACAAGAAAACATAGAAAAACATGAAAATAAAGTATGTACAATGATAAGCTTGGGGTGTCTCCCAAGAGCACTTTGTTTAACGTCACTAAGTTCGACGTTTGTTACCCTTTTAGGCGGGT
Source organism: Eutrema yunnanense (assembly GCA_002933935.1). NCBI lineage: Eukaryota > Viridiplantae > Streptophyta > Magnoliopsida > Brassicales > Brassicaceae > Eutrema > Eutrema yunnanense. The sequence goes on from PKML01051581.1 coordinate 230,217, forward strand.
AATGGAGGAGTGTGAGCGCTCCATGGTGGATCCTTGAGCTCGAGCTTGAGCACCTTGCTCTTGACTTCTCGAAGACCGGCTTCACCTTGTTCTTTGAGCTCGGGAGTGAGAATTGCTTTGAACGAGGTAAAGGGCTTGGTTCGGCCTTTGCACTTGATCTTGTACTCAATCACTCCATCTTTGTGCTTCCATGGAGTGAGAGTCATCATGGAAGGCTCGGGCCTAGACTCATCAAGCTCTCTTGATCCGTTGCCCGCCTTAGCTTTTCCCTTTGTCTTCTTCTTTGCACCTTCACTACCCTTAACGTGATTCTTCATTGTGGTGGGGTGAAGCGGTTTCAAACAAGTGACCATGTCAACCTTTGAAGCGTCCTTATCATTACCATAACCCAAATCCTTTCTCTCAAGAGACTTCTTTTCTTCTTCATGGATCTTTGGGGGTGGAGCTTGTTCAACCAACATACAACTACCCACATGCTCAAATCTATGAGCTTCTTCAATGCAAAACCCATCATCTTCCATAGTGATTGTGCCACAAAGCTTGTTGGAGGAGATCTTCATTGGGTAGTAGACCTTATCATCTACATTCAAGAGAACTACCCTTTGCTCTTTGAAGTTCATGCTAGCACCGGTAGTGAGGAGGAACGGTGTTCCAAGGAGAAGAGGGAGTTTGTTGGTCTTTCTCATCTCCATGACCACAAAGTCGGTTGGGACTATGCAATTCCCTACCTTGAGTGGGTAGTTTTCAAGAAGACCCAATGGCTTTCTCGAAGAAGCATCTCCAAAGGTGATAGGTGATGGATGATAGGTGAGGGTCCTTATCCCTAGTCTTTTGAGCATCTCATTGGACATCACATTCACACTTGACCCGGAATCACACAAAGCATCCTCAATCTCCAAATCTCCAAGAGAGCAAGTTATTGAGAATTTACCGGGATTACCAAGCTTGGGGAGAGACTTAGGCTCGATCCTAGTTGAGCTTGGTGAATCAATGCAAGCAACAATACCTCTTGGTTCTTGAACCATGGTCACGTACTCATCTTTCTCAAGGGTCACTCCCCCACCTTGTTCCTTAATGTCCCCATTGAGCTTTAAGGGAGCTTGAGATCCATGGAGTAGAAACTCAATCTCATTAGTGGCGGCTTCATGATCTTCAATGGGATGAGGCTCCTTTGAGAAGATGGCATTGCAATACTCATTTGCTTTCCCATTTAAAGAGCTTTGATGTACTTTGTCCCCATTGGCTACCTTGGCCTCCATTTCTTGCATTTTGGAATTCAATGCTTCAAACTTCTTGTGGAGATCATTGTATGAGCAAGCTACCTTGGTAGTTATTTCCTCCATCTTCTTGCTTATATCCAATGCTCCACTTGCTTGGCCTTGGAGAAGTTGTTGAAGAACATTTTTGACATCAAGGTCTTGAGTCATGGAGTTGTGACCTTGAGCTTGAGGAATGAAAGAAGCATTGTTGGGGTAGCCTCCTTGTTGTCCTTGAGGTTGATGTTGAGGGACAAAGCTTTGACCTTGGTTTTGATTGGTGGGGAAGGTCTTTTGTTGAGCAAAGTTGTTATTGTAACTTCTTTGATAACCTCCATTGTTCCCAATGTAGTGCACTTCTTCTTGGTTGCTCAAATCCACCATATGTTCTTGTGCTCGATGAGTACCTTCCGAATCACTAACAAAGTGAACCATCTTTTGAGAAGCATTAAGGAGCTTGTCCATCTTGTCATTTAGAGCTTTCATCTCTTTGGCTCTCCTTTGCTCCTCATGATCACTTGTGGTCTTTGTAGACCGGTCATAGTCATCACCATAAGTGCCATCACTCAATGCAAGGTTCTCTACTAACTCCATCGCTTCATTCACTTCTTTGCCCGAGAAGCTTCCATTGGAGGCGGTGTCAAGCAACATGCGGATCTTGGGCAATGCTCCACGGTATAGAGTGCTTAGGAGTGAAGCATCCGAAAATCCATGATGAGGACATTGCGATGTATAGCTCCTAAACCGCTCCCATGCTTCATTGAAGCTCTCATCCGCTCTTTGAGTGAAGCTTGATATCTCGTTCCTTAGCTTGGCCGTTCTTGAGTGGGAGAAGAACTTGGCTAGGAAAGCGGTTTTGCATTGATTCCAAGAGGTGATGGAACCTTGGGGGAGGTTCTTTTCCCATTGTCTTGCCTTGTCTCCAAGAGAAAAAGGGAACAACCTTAGCTTGAAGCTATCCTCCGACACTCCATTCATCTTTGTCAAGCTACAAATACGGTCAAAGTGATCCAAATGATCAAGAGGGTCTTCTACCGCAAGGCCATGAAATTTGTTACTTTGCACCATGTTGATGAAGCTTGCTTTGACCTCAAAGTCATTGCATTCAACCGGTGGTGCATGAATCCCTTGGCGGTTGAAATGAGCATTTGCCGCATCACCCGCTCCAACAATGTTTTGAGCTCTAGCATTATGGGCGGGCGGGTTTGGGTTGGGGTCGTGAGGTTGTGGATGGTGATTTCCATTGCCACGTTCTTGACCAAGCTCTTGAGCTTGGTGTTCTTGCACGTGCTCCATACCAAGCCTAGCAAGGTGTGCAATCCGTTCCCTCTCTCTTCTTGCTCTAATATCACGATCCAATAGGTGAATGTCGTCCCTAGGCTCAACAAGATTTGCTTCGCCTCTAGACCTTGTGTTCATGTACCTACAAGAGAGAGCTTGAGAGAGAGATTAGTATCCAAAAGAAAATAAAAATGCTTAATCTCACTAAGAACCTAAATCTTAATGTCAAAACAAATCCCAATATGGCAACGGCGCCAAATTGATACAAGGATTTTACAATCCAAAGAGGTATCAATACCCTCTAATCGATGTAGTAAGAGGTTATCGAATCCAATATTGGGAAATAGTCCTAATCACCAAGAATGCAAGGCACTTAAAGCAAGTTAAGCCAAACGAGTGGGCTTTGTAATTAAGTAACCAAATTAAGCAAATAAAACAAGTAATAAGAAACTAAACAAGATGTAAAAGCAATAAGCAAAGCGAATCCTAAGATGGGATAATCGATATTAGGCAATCAAAGCATGATCCAAGGCATTCATTCACACAAACAAGCTATCCCTAGGTTAATGATCTCTAATCTTGATTAGTCCTCTTTCAAGGCACTAATCACTATGTTAATTATCAAATTCATTAGCAAACTCTCATTTGTGAATTATCAATCAACATGCATTGAGAATATAAACTAGATCAACCAAAAATATGCCTTAGACAACTATTCTCATAGGCTAAGAACATAAATCCTTTGAATAATTGATCAAGGCATTTCATCATACACTTGGTGTGCATGAAATGCCTATGATCTAAATCCACTCTCTCAAGCTAGATTTAGCAATAAGAACATTAAACAAAGAAGGATAATAGATAATCTAATCCTAAACACCTTAGATCATGTCTTGAATCCCCTAAATCTAACCCATCTCAAGATCCTAAAATGACTACTCAAGACCCATGAAGAACACCTCTAAATCAATGATAAGAGAAGAATTCATGGATGGATCTTGGATAATCAAATAAGAAAAGGGGATAAGAGGAAGAGAATCAATGAAAACAACTACTAGATTGCATAATAATAGAAGATCAATCTCTTACAAATCACTCCTAGAGAGGGTTTTTGCTAGAAAAAGACTTAGCCCTTAAAGATTAGGTCTTTGGGCTTAAATACTGAACAGTAACGAACCGGGTCAACCCGGAACAAACCGGGTATTGACCCGGTTAAAATGGGCAAAAAGTGGTTGGTATCGATCGATATCCTCGGTATCGATCGATACCTTTGGTGTCGGGCCAGTTCTTCAAGGGATACCGAGGACACACCTCGGTACCGTTGCTCCGTATTAGGGGCCAATTCCTCCGGATCTTCCTGGGACCAACATCGAGCTGTGATACCGACTTGTGACGTCGGTATTGTCTCCTGATGCTTTTGGTATCGATCGATACCGAGGGGTATCGATCGATACTTGGTGTTTGAACTTGATCTTCAGTAGATACCGAGGACACACCTCGGTATCTTTGCTCCGTGTTAAGAGCCAACTCCCCCGGACCTTCCTGGGACCAATACCGACTCGTGACACCGAGCAAAGGCATCGGTGTATGGCTTCTGAAGCTTTGGTGTCGATCGATACCGAGGGGTATCGATCGATACTTGGTGTTTTGGCTTGGTTCTCGATAAACACCTAAAAACACTCCAAATGTATGCAATAACTTACTAGGACCTAATGCAAATGTCCTAAACTCTAAATGAGATTTAAATGCAAGACACAACCATGATTATGCATGAAATCTACTATAAACTACACATGAAATGCATGATAAAACAATGCAATATATGAGTATATCAGACACAACCCCTTTTTGCCCCTGGGCAAGGAGGATTTCCATTCCCATCTCCACCGGTGACAATACTAAACTTTACCGATATTAATGCTTCAACCAGCAGGATGGTCGGCTCAGCCACCGCCTCACGGTTCAACTCGATGATATCGGATCCCATATTCACTCCTTCCACGGTCCAGATCGAGGAAGGAGAAGTTACGCCAATTGCGACCTTACCAGGAGTAGACCCGACCTCGAACCTACTAATCGGTCAGGGTCACTCTGGGAACGTAAACGAGGTCGAACCTCGGGATAATCCCGATGGCTGCAACCATCCCCAGCCTGCCGAAGAATCCCTGCTCCGCTTCCCGGGCAATAACGAAAACAACTTGGGATCCGGCAGCTCACATGGGTTTAAGTCAATCAAGAAATATTGCGAAGAAGCGAACGTCGAGCTACAGTGGATGAGATCGCAGGTCCACGCTGCTCTAAGCTCAGCACCTGAGATAGACATAATGATTGATGAAGTCAATCAGACCCCATTCACCTCGCGAATCGTGAGCCCTCAGCTCGGCGATGTTGGGAATATCTGATTTCCTAGGTATAACGGAGAAATCGACCCCAATGCATTCATGAGAAGTTTCAAATTCGCTTTTTCGAGGGTGCGACTACTCGGGGGCGACCTCGAGTCAGCGCGCTGCCGTTTCTTCGCCGAAAATCTAACTGATTTGGCCTTGGAATGGTTTACCTTCCTAAAGCCGAACTCAATTGACAACTTCACCCAACTTCAAGCTGCATTCTTGAAGCAATATTCGGTATTCATACAGATCGAGACCTCGGAGTCCGATCTGTGGGTACTTACTCAAGCAACTCATTGCGAACGTATATTGACAGTTTTAAAGCCGTCAAAACAAAAATCGCTGATCTGCATAATCCAACGGCCCCGAAAGCCCTCCAAAACGGATTGCTAAAAACCTCAAAATTCTTTGAGGAGCTTACAGTTTGGGAGCCCGTATCACTAGATGATGCATTACATCGCGCTTCGCGCTGGATTATCCTCGAAGAAGTGAATGCAGCTCAACTAAAGCAGCATGCACCCGCAACCTCGACTAAGCAAGCGGGAAAAAGGAGTCCCAAGATCAGAAATAAAGACAGGTGATACACTCATACTCAGTGGGAAGCCCACCTCGTAATAGATTCAAGCCTTACGATCCCAGCAAGTGGTGTGACTTCCACAAGATCAAGGGCCACTCGACAGAGGAGTGCCATGAGGTGAAGAAGCAGCTCGCTGCCAAATTCGCAGCAGGAGAACTGGGCAAAATCGAGCTGGAAAAACCTCCTCCGAGGAAGAACTATTACCCAGCTCGAGACGATGAAAGGCGGGACCGCCCATCCGAGGATGATCGTAAGCGAGAACGTTCATTCGAGGACAAGACGAGGCGAGATCCCCCTAAAGACAGGGAAACAGATTTGCCTCCCCCCAGCATGAAGAAAATAATTGAATTTATTCATGGAGGATCCCAGCTATGTCGCAACTCCGTAAACTCAATTAAGAAACATCAACGAAGGGTAAACACCGACACACGTGACAGGACCCCATTCAAGGGACCCGACACAAATTTCGTTCTGGGAAAGCGAGGCCGTTGAGCTAGATTCTCCACATGACGATGCTCTCCTCATCATGCTAGAAGTGGGTGAATATGAGCTTACTAAGATGCTCGTAGACACGGGGAGCTCTGTAGAACTCATCCTCCTAAGCGTCCTTAGAGAAATGGATATACCATATCACGAAATCGAAGAGAATAAGATGGTGTTAACCGGCTTTTACGGGGAAACCATGCTATCTCTCGGAACGATAAAACTCCATGTAATAGCAGCCGGAGTAAGAAGAATGGTCGAATTCACGGTGATAGACAGGCCAGCTCCATTCAATGCCATCCTGGGAAGAACCTGGATACATTCAATGAGGGTTGTGTCCTCAACATACCATCAATGCATAAAATTCCCCACCCAGCATGGGATCGCAACAATTAAGGGAAGTCAAAAGGAATCCAGAATGTGCTACATGGCAGGTTTCCAGATCGCAAAGGAAAGTGCTATATACAAACTACAACGAAAAGATGATCTTACATACCGCCTAGCCAAAAAGAAAAGTGCTCCAGGCTTCATCGGACCTCGCAGAGACTTTATCGAGAAAATCGTGGTCAGCGAGTCTCATCCTAACTAGAAAGTAGGAATTGGGTCCGAGCTCTGCAAATCTTAAAAGGAACAGTTAATAACATTCCTCAAAGAAAATTTTGGCTCATTCGCATGGACAACAACTGGCATGCCTGGAATCGATCTAAACATCATTTCACATGAGCTCAATGTGGATCCAAACCACAAACCAGTGCGCCAAAAGCGTCGGAAATTTGGACCTGACAAGATCGAGGCTGTTAACAGTGAGGTCACCCGGTTGCTAAACGTTGGATTCATCAAAGAAGTAAAATATCATGACTGGCTAGCAAATCCGGTTGTAGTAAAAAAGAAAAATGGCACCTGGAGAGTATGCGTAGATTTTACAGATCTAAACAAAGCATGTCCTAAGGATAGCTTCCCACTACCTCACATCGACCAGCTGGTGGAAGTTACTGCAGGGCACCAGCTCCTCAGCTTTATGGATGCATTCTCATGATATAACCAAATACAAATGAATCCTGAGGACCAAGATAAAACATCATTCATAACGGAACGAGGAACGTACTGCCATAAGGTGATGCCATTTGGCCTTAAAAACGCAGGAGCAACCTACCAAAGACTTATGAACAAGATGTTTGCCAGCCTCCTGGGTAAGTCAATGGAAGTCTACATTGACGACATGCTGGTCAAATCTCTAAAAGAGGAAGATCACATAAACCAGCTGGGAGAATGTTTCACCCTACTAAACAAGTACGGGATGAAACTTAATCCTTCAAAATGCAAATTCGGGGTCGCCTCAGGCAAATTCCTAGGTTACATAGTAACTCAACGAGGAATAGAAGCAAACCTCAAACAAATCAGTGCATTCCTGGAAATGTAACCTCCGAGCTTGGTAAAGGAGGTGCAAAGGCTGACAGGCCGCATTGCCGCGTTAAATCGGTTTATTTCCAGGTCGACCGATAAATGTCTCCCCTTCTACCAGTTACTAAAGGGAAACAAAAAATTTATATGGGATGACACGTGCGGGGAGGCTTTTAAGCAACTAAAGGCGTACCTTTCCGAGCCCCCCATTTTGTCAAAACCAATTGAGGGTGAGCCACTTTACCTATACCTAGAATTCTCCGAAGCCGCAGTGAGTGGCGTCCTCATAAGAGAAGAGCGATCTGAACAAAAATCGATCTACTACGTGAGCAAATCCTTAGTAGACGCCGAAACCAGATACCCACGAATGGAAAAACTGGCTCTGGCAGTATTAATCTCAGCTCGCAAGCTCATGCCGTATTTTCAATCACACCCCATTGTAGTAATGACAACACAGCCATTACGCACAGTATTGCACAGCCCCAACCAGTCTGGCAGGCTAGCCAAATGGGCCATCGAGTTGAGCGAGTACGATATCGAATATCAACCTCGGACAAGCGCCAAAGCACATGTACTAGCTGATTTCATTATCGAGCTCACAGCTAACAATCAGGTTACCGGAACGAGTATAGAGACCTGGCAGCTTTATGTCGATGGAGCCTCCTCGAAACAAGGGGCAGGTGTGGGAATCCACCTTGTATCTCCGACTAACGAAGTCGTGGAACAATTCTTCAGACTCGGATTCTCAGCATCGAACAACGAAGCCGAGTACGAGGCCTTAATAGCGGGTCTCCGACTCGCAGCTGGAATAGGAATACGCAAACTGAATACGTTCACCGACTCCCAGCTCATTACAAGCCAGTTTCATGGAGAATACAAAACCAGAGATAGCAGGATGGAATCCTATCTAGCCATAGTCTGTGAGCTAGTCAAACAATTCGAAGCCTTCAGTCTAACGCGAATACCGCGGTGTGAGAAGACGATCGCAGACGCACTGGCAGCTCTGGCGTCAACCTCGAGTCCACTTGTAAAAAGAATAATTCCAGTATAAGGAATTGAAAAACCAAGCATCAAAATCGATAAGGATATCGAGGATTCAATGGTAATAGACATTGACGATATGGAGTTGGACATAATAATAGCCCCAGTAACGGGCGACCTTCCCCCCGAAGAAGGAGAAGCCGCAGACTCGGAGCCAGACCCGCTTGACGCCAGGCACGTTACCCTCCGTGAAAAGATGGTTGCGAGAGCTGACTGGCGAGTAGCGATTATACAATACATTGAGGGGGGAGAGGCTCCCCCCAGCAAGTGGGAAGCTCGCAAACTCAAAACCATAGATTCAAGATATTGTATAATCAACTTCCGCCTTTACAAGCGAAGTGTAAACGGTCCCTACCTAATATGCGTCCACGGGCTCGAAGCTTTTACGATATTATCAGAAATACACTGAGGCTCGTGTGGCAGCCCCTCAGGAGGAAGGGCATTAGCCATCAGGATCAAAAGGCAAGGATACTTTTGGCCCACCTTGGTCGCTGACTGCGAAGACCATTCTAAAGCATGCGACAAATGCCAACGGCATGCTCCCACATTGCATCAACCTACTGAAAACTTATCTTCCATTTCATCTCCATACCCATTTATGAGGTGGTCAATAGATATAGTGGGACCCATGGTAACCTCGGGAAAAAGAAGGTGTCGCTTCTTACTCGTCCTCACTGACTACTTCACCAAATGGGTGGAGGCAGGAGCTTTCCAGCAAATCAAAGCAAACCACGTACAGGAATTTGTATGGCAAAACATAGTCTGCCGGCACGGAATCCCTTACGAGATCGTAACTGACAACAGATTACAATACATCTCAAATCAGTTCCTCGAATTCTGCGGAGATTACTGAAGCCGATTAACTACCTCAACCCCGCGTTACCCTCAAGGCAACGGACAGGCCGATGTAGCAAATAAGCTAATACTGAGCAATCTCAAAAAGTGACTAGATGCCAAAAAGCAAAGATGGTCCGACGAGCTCCCTGGAGTCTTGTTGGCCTGCCGGACCTTACCTCGCAAAGCATCCTCAGAAACACCATTTTCCTAGGCTTATGGAATCGAGGCCGTGGTTTCCGCTGAGGTTGCAGTCCCCAGACTGAGGATAGACATATGTCCCGTAAATGAGGAACTGAACATCGAGATTCTTCTCGACCAACTCGATGTTATCGATGAACGCCGAGATCGAGCACTCGTTAATCTTCAAAATTATCAACACGCGGCAGCACGCTACTATAATTCAAAAATCAAACAATGAAGATTTCGAGTTAGCGAGCTCGTCTTACAAAAAACCTACGAAAACACAACGGAAAGGAACGCCCATACCGGATCTCCGAGGTAGTAAAGGACGGCGTATACAAGCTCGCCAGGATGCACGACAATACACCTGAAAGGAACTCATGGAATGCCATGAATTTAAAGAAGTGCTATCATTAAAGAGACACTTGTAAAAATCGAACTACGAAAAGGCTTGATCCCTCCTCAGGGTACGTAGGCAACCTCATAAGGGTGCAGCTATTAAAATAAAAAAAAATCTTCTTCTCTTAAGCCTTTTAAACGCAGCCTGACATCTTTTCAGCTTCTATCTACAAGTTAAAAGCTTACTCCATAAATGAACAACCTTACGAGCTAGAGAACGCTACCAGCTAGCATGACTCGACTTTGCGTCTAAATTGCAAGGTCACAACATTTTTAGTCTCTAAACGACAACAACCTTTACGTCTAAACTGTTTAGGTTGCATGCCTGCCTCTAAACGGCTTTGACCTTGCGTCTTTAAATTGCCTGGTCAGCTCCCGAGGTCTCTAACCGACCTGGGAGCAAGGTCTCTAAACGACCTGGGTCTTTGGCTGAAAAACCCGTCTTTGATCTAAAAAAGACAGCCTCTAAATGGCAAAAATTATGAATAACCAAAAAAAAAAAAAAGGATTCAAATCATCAAAGTAAATAAAGCCTCCTCAAAGGAGCACGATTTCAAACCAAGAAAGCCCACTAGGGCATAAACGAGTTCATAAAACAAATCAGAAAAGGGTTTAAAAGCCTCCCCAGGCACCAAATTCAAAAGAACAACAAAAGATGAAAACAATAAAGGCATCTCTAGAAAGCAGGTTCGGCTGTTTTATCCTCCGGGGCAGGTTGATTCAAGGGCAGCGGAAACTCCTTCCTAAGCTCCTGAGAACCAAGGTCTAGCTGATCATTCAATTGTGCGCTTGGCCCAGCAGGCAGCGTAACCGAATCATCGGATACCTCAGGAATATCAATTTTATCCAAGGAAAAATCTGATACCTGGACGATGGCAAGCTCCGCGTCCAACCTCAGCTTCTCAACCTGGATATTCTTCTTTCCAGCCTCCAAAATCATTGATTGTCTAATTGATAATATCATCAAGAAGAAGGATATTGGATTTGCACTCCATAACCTGAGTCTCAGTATCGACATCGATCTTCTTCTTCTCCCATTTATCCTTTATCCCCAAAAGAATGGCACAATACTGCTTCGATATCTCCCTTCTCGCGGCCTTTTCAGCCTTCTTCACCATCTCTTTTTGCCTCTTGGCAAGTTTTTTTGAGTCCTCAGTAACCTTCTCAACCTGAACCCTTAAATCCACTATATTTTCTTTGGATGAACGCAAACCAACCTCGGCAGCTCCGGCTCACCCCTCGACAACACGGAGATCCACCTTCAAATCCTCATCTAATATCTCCAACACAGAAACCCGGGCTTGAGCCTCCCGAGCAGAATCCTCCCATCTCTTGGCCAAAATATCTTGGTCTTTAACTTGGCCTTCCAAAAGAGTAACCACAACCACCTTCTCCTCGTTCTGAGTAATTCTCCTCATCAGCTCGTCCCTTTCAGAGACAAGGTCGTCAATGGTCCTAGCTGCCCTCTCCACCTCCTCGGGCTGGGTAGTAGAACGGAGATCTTGCTCAAAAGAGGTAATCAGCTCGTTGGCAGCAGAAACAGCCTGAGAAAAAAATATGAAAATTCAGCAGAAAGACCAAAATAATGGAAACTAAAAATAGTTAAAACTACCTGGCCCATCGCACTTGCGAACTGAATATAGCCTTCAGGCTTCTTCATATTCCTAAGAGACGGTAAGAAGCAGGACGAAGGCCTAACACGTCTAAAGAGATTCGCAAGCTGGGAGTTGTTCTCAACGATTGCCTCAGGTCCGTCAAAATCGAACCTAAAGGCATTCGGAGAAATACCTCCACCACCCTGAGTAGCCCTGGGCATAATATCCGGATCCGAAAAAATTAACCGAAACCGATCCAAAAAAAGGAACCGAACCCAAACCAAAAACGATAAAATACCCGAACGAATCCTAGATTTCTATATCCGAACAACTGAAACCAAACCCGAACCGAGAACCGAATGGATACCCGAAATACCTGAAATACAATTATATACCCCAAATAATAATTATATTTAGACTTGATAACCCAAAATTACAATTATAAATCCGAAGATATGAGTTATTTTATACCAAAATGATTGAGAGACCCAAAATAACCAAAATATACAAAGTTTTTAGTTATATTTGTTAAGTTTTGTCCAAATTTTATTTAAATTTAACTAATTTTATTCAAATTTAACCAATTTTTATTTTATTTTTATGTTTTTTGCGGGTATCTGAATCCAAACCGAACCCGAATGGATCTGAACCGAACCCGAACAAAAAATTTCAAATACCCGAATGGATAAGAAATCCTAAACCAGAAAATCTGAAAACTCGAATGAATCCAAACCGAACCCGATTGGATATTCTTACGCCCATGGCTAACCCTGCGAACGAGGTGCTGATATGCTCAAATTAATACCCTAACAGTACTAAAGCAGAAGTTGTAATATAGTTAGGGGTCGAACACAAGGACTCACAGAAATCACACAATAAATTGTATAGTATCAAGTTAAGCTAAGCAATTCAGGTTTAACAGAAAGTAGAAAGTAGTAAACGAGTTGTAATTCGATGGGAAAGAGATAGGTTCAGCGATATTTCTCAGGAAATCAATGAATGCAAAATAAACTAACTAATCAGGGTTCAAATTACGCAGGGTTCAGATTACGCACGGTTTTTGAACTCAAATTACTAAAGTATAATCAACCAAATGTCGTTGCGAGGACTTATCTAAATCTAAACTTCAGAATCCCAAATTTCTTTGCAAACCCCTAAGAATAAATCAGCCTTAATTTCAAGTTTGATATGTTAACAAATCAATTAAACCAAATCTCTTTGCGAATAATCAATTTGCTCACCTAAGGTTCTATCAGGTAATTAATCGCACTGTCGTGCCTAATCAATTATCCTAAGATCTAAGTTCCAGGTGATCAATCTAGAATTAGCTTTGAGAACAACCTAAGGTGAAGAACTAATTCAGATTATGAACCCTAAATAACTAATCAACCTAGCATTCAAAGAAAATCCCTTATGAGAATCCCCAAACCTAACAAGAGATCTACTCAGACATGGAAATTAAATCAATAGACATGTTTGAATAAATACTCAATAGAAAATAAGAAAGAGTGACAAAAGGTTTTGAGATCTGATCTCGGACGAAGGGAGATTCAGACTTGTCTCTCTCACCAAATTCTCTCTTAAACCAAAGCAAAATAAAGCATAGCCTAAAAGTGGCTTTAAAAATCCCTATTTATAAGCTAACACACGAATTGGGGCTTCTTGTAATTATTAAAGACTTCTGGGGCAAATCTGCAGTTCTTCAAATCTTCATTAAGTCGCGTGTCTTGGTCATGCATCGATGGGTATCGATCGATACCAGGAGGTATCGATCGATGCTTAACTTGAAATCAGACACTCAGCGACACGAACTTCAGCCTTTGCTCCAAACTGCTCCAGAAAGCTCCAATACTTCCAATTACGCTCCAAACGTGCTAAGACCTGTAAAAGACTCTAAAAGACTACAAAATACTAGAAAGACTCTATAAAAAGGACTTATATCATGGCCTAAACAGGGTAAAAACCATGATATATCAACTTCCCCAGACTTAGCCTTTGCTTGCCCTCAAGCAAACAGAAGACTAAACAAAGAAATAGGTTTGAAAACGTAGAGACTCACATGTCCATGAACCATCGAAAAGACCCTTTTTCCATAATCAGCTTTTGATCTAACCACCATGTACTTCTCCGTAGACATTCGCAGCTTTCCCAGACTACACACATTATCTCACAGCATTGTTCAAATAAAGCCATCCTCGCCAGTTTCATCGCTGCAGCCAATGTTCAAAAACCTTCTAGATTCTTTACCATACGATATCATGACAAGGAACCACCCTTTTTCACACTTTTTTTGGTATTATTTCTCTCCCCCAGACTTATTTGTTATTATGTTCTCTTTTTTTTTAATATATTTTCAGCTTTGCATATATACATCAAGGTTCGAAACACGAGTATTGATGGTGTTTGCCACCGAATCCCCGGTTCTTCCCTATCTATGTATCAAAGGATGTAGACGAATAATGGCATCATAGGAAAATCCTAGCCTCGCTTCCAATCTTTTGTGTGATTATTCCCTCTTAAGTAGAATAATGGGATCATAGGAAATTTTTCTAACCCTCTACTCAGAAGAAAATCATTTCAATATTTTATGCTCTTATCTATCAACTTATAACAGGGGAGAGAGGTACCATAACTCTAAACACATGGGTTCCTTTATCAGATATGAATGATGAATCAAGCTCTAAAAACAATAACCACATTGATGAAGTGCAAAAATTTGGCTCATGCTTCAAAAGAACGCTGCTGGAAACATGGATGTTTTCTAGTCAACTGGTCAGTCTTTGGATTTTTCATTAGTCGATCTAGAACTGATCTTGTAACACTGTGCACTCAAAAACAAAATCAAATCAATAGGTTCAAGCACATGATCATTATCTCCAACAAGTTTTGACTCAATAAAAACAATTTTGACTCAATAAAACGACTGACTCTAAGAAAAACAAAAACAATGTCAGCAGACACCTCCCCCAAACTTGAACAACACTGTCCCCAGTGTTATCTAGCCTAGAGTCAGTGAAAGAAAGCAAAAGAACAGAATAAAATTGGGAAAAACAAGAAGTTACCTTGCTGGAACATAGAGTACCGACCGACACACATCCTGATATCGATCGATATAGGCTTAAGTCGACATGAACCATTCTAAATCGCGAAGGGTATCGATCGATACTGAAGGGTATCGATCGACACTCAGGCGATTTCGAGTTTGCTCCTTGTTTATCCTGGCACAAACATAAAACGAACGAAAATAAAAACAAAAACGACTCGAAAACAGACTCACCAGTGGGTTGCCTCCCACCAAGCGCTCGTTTAACGTCAATAGCTTGACTGTAACGTTATTCAGGCTGTTGGTGCATCATCCAAAGGCATTATCTGCCCTGTTGGAATCTCGGCGTTCGCCCAATAGTGTTTCACCCTCTGTCCATTGGCAGTGAACTCATCGTCTGTAGGACTAATCAGCACGATAGCTCCATGTGGTCTGACCTCCTTGATGGTGAAGGGACCTGACCAACGAGAACGCAGTTTACCAAGAAACAATTGCAAACGAGAGTTATACAGAAGTACCTGGTCATTTGGCTCTAAGTGTCTGGAGATGATCTTGTTATCATGATAAGAATTTGTTCTCTCCTTGTACAGCTTAGAGTTCTCGTAGGCGTGGTGTCTAATCTCATCTAGCTCGTTCTGCTGAATCAACCTCCTTTCTGCAGCAGGGTTGATGTCAAAATTCAGCAACTTCGTCGTCCATGCTGCCTTGTGCTCAATCTCCACTGGAAGGTGACATGCTTTCCCATACAGCAAGTGAAATGGCGTAGTACCCAGCGGTGTCTTAAAAGCAGTCCTGTAAGCCCATAGCGCATCATCCAACTTTGTAGACCAATCTTTCCTATAAGCACCCACTGTCTTTTCCAGAATCTCCTTGATTTGCCTGTTGGAGACCTCGACTTGCCCACTGGTTTGAGGGTGATATGGAGTAGCCACTCGATGGTTTACACCATACTTCTTCAACAACCTCTCGAAAACCTTGTTGATAAAGTGAGAGCCACCATCACTTATCACAATTCGAGGTACTCCAAAGCGAGGAAAAATGATGGTCTTAAACAGCTTAAGAACCACGGCTGAGTCATTTTTCTCACTAGCTATCGCTTCCACCCATTTGGACACATAGTCCACAGCAACCAGGATGTAGTTTTTCTTGTGTGATGATGGAAAGGGACCCATAAAGTTGATGCCCCAGCAATCGAAGACTTCAACCTCAAGGATGAAGTTATGTGGCATCTCATGTCTCTTGCTGATCTTCCCTCTCCTCTGACAGATATCACACCGTGAGACATAGGCGTGAGCATCCTTGAACATAGTAGGCCACTAGAAGCCTGCTTGAAGAACCTTGGATACCGTCTTGAAAGTAGCAAAGTGACCAGCATACTCAGACCCATGACTATGAAAAAGAATAGCTGGCATCTCAGACTCTGCAACGCATCTTCTGTAGATACCATCGGAGCAATGCTTGTATAGGTAAGGTTCATCCCAGAAGAATCACCTTATCTCGCGCATAAACTTCTTCCTTGCATATTTTGTGGGATACTTTGGCTTAATCTCTATAGCAAGGTAGTTGGCGATGTCTGCGTACCATGGACGTGCAGCACTAGAGTCAGCAGCTAGATAGACATCATAGGAGTTCAAGTGCTCTACGGACAAAACAGGTTCAGGTAGCGACGGGTATCGATCGATACCGAAAGTCTGAATTCGTGAAAATCGCAGATTTTCGGGATAGAGGTCTTGAAGCTGAGCTTCAATGAGGTAAACACCTTCCTCTGGCAAACAATCATCAATAGGGACGACTTCATCGACCTTTAGGCGTGATAAGTGGTCAGCAACGCCATTCTCAACTCCTTTCTTGTCCTTGATCTCGATGTCGAAACCTTGGAGCAAAAGAACCCATCGGCATAGACGAGGCTTGAGGTCATTGTTCTTCAACAGGTATTTGAGAGCAGCATGGTCTGTGTGAACAATGACCTTGCTCCCAATCAAGTAGGACCGGAATTTCTCAAAAGAGAAAACGACCGCCAGCAACTCCTTCTCAGTGGTGCTGTAATTTCGCTGAGCATCATCCAACGTCCTGCTGGCATAATAAATAGCATGGAGTTTCTTTTCTTTCCTCTGACCCAACACAGCTCCAACAGCAAAATCACTGGCATCACACATAACCTCAAAGGGCAAGCTCCAATCAGGTGGTTGGACTACAGGAGCACTTACCAATGCCTTCTTGATTTCCTCGAAAGCTACAAGGCAATCAGATGTGAAATCAAACTTGACTTCCTTGCATAACAGGGTTGTGAGTGAACGTGCAAGCTTAGAGAAATCTTTGATGAACCTCCTGTAGAACCCAGCATGGCCAAGGAAGCTTCGTATCTCAGGAACAGAACGTGGAGGTTGCAGGCTCGTCATGACCTGAATCTTAGCCTTGTCGACTTCGATCCCTGCCTTAGAAACCTTGTGCCCAAGAACAATGCCATCTTGTACCATGAAGTGGCATTTTTCCCAATTAAGAACCAAGTGCTTCCCCTCGCATCGCTGAAGCATTTTGCACAAATTATCTAGACAGTCCTTGAATGACGACCCATACACAGAAAAATCATCCATGAAGACCTCCATAAACTCCTCAGTCATATATGTGAAAATCGACATCATGCATCGCTGAAAGGTCGCTGGAGCGTTACATAATCTAAATGGCATTCTTCTGTAGGCGAATGTGCCATAGGGACATGTAAAGGTCGTCTTTCCCTGGTCCTCTGGATGTATAGGAATCTGGAAAAAGTCTGAGTACCCATCGAGAAAACAGTAGTATGGGTGACTCGCTAACCTCTCCAGCATCTGGTCAATGAATGGCAATGGGAAGTGATCCTTCCGTGTAGCCGCATTAAGCTTCCTGTAGTCAATGCACATCCTGTGACCAGTGATTGTCCTTGTAGGGATCAACTCGTCCTTCTCATTCTTCACCACAGTTATGCCTCCTTTCTTAGGCACAACGTGAACTGGACTAACCCAAGAACTATCCGAGATGGCATAGATAATCCCTGTTTCCAACAGTTTCATCACTTCCTTTCTGACCACTTCTTTCAGGTTCGGATTCAACCTCCTCTGACACTCAATCGAAGACTTTGACTCGTCCTCCAGGTGAATCCGATGCATGCACAAGTCTGGTGCTATACCTGAAATGTCAGCAAGAGAATAGCCAAGAGCTTTGCGATACTTGCGCAGCTTGCTCAGCAGTAAAGCAACCTCTGTGGTATTCAAAGAAGCATTAACGATTAATGGGTATGTGGAATTAGGACCAAGAAAACTCTACCTCAGATTCGCTGGAAGTGGTTTTAGTTCCACCTTAGGAGCATTCTCTGTACTCTAATCTCCAAGCCCAGCAGCTTGCTTAGAACCATCGACCAACCCTCTTTCTGGCCGTAGGGTATCGATCGATACCAAGGGGGTATCGATCGATACTGGCGATGCTGAATCAAGCATCTTTGAGTATCCAGCAGTTTCGTCACATGAACGGACTTCTGAAGTGGCCGAACAGACCAATGCTCTCTCTAGTGGAACCTCAGGGTGCATCTCCAGGAAGTACCCTTTAGCTATGTCACTGAAGGCGTCCACATAGAATGTCTGCCCATCGATGGTTGGCCTTTTCATCATCTTTTCCATGTTAAAGGACATGACCAAGTCACCGATGTTGAGAGCGATATGTCAATTCCTTCAGTCAATTAAGGATCCAGCAGTTGCGAGGAATGGTCTGCCCAAGATAAGAGGATCTTTAGGCTCAGCATCGTACTTCAGGACGATGAAATCTGTTGGGATCAAGCAATTCCCAATCTTGATTGGGACATCTTCAAGTAGTCCCTCTGGAAGTCGTACTGAGCGATCAGCAAGTACCAGCGAAATCCTTGTAGATTGGAAATCTGTCATCCCCATTCGCGTGGCAACAGAGTGTGGCATAAGGTTACACTCGACCCAATATCGCAGAGAGCTCGCTCAAATCTCTCTGTGAAGATAGTGCAGTCCAAAACAAAGCTTCTTGGGTCTGGTAGCTTCTTAGGAATTTTGTT
Source organism: Eutrema yunnanense (assembly GCA_002933935.1). Lineage (NCBI taxonomy): Eukaryota > Viridiplantae > Streptophyta > Magnoliopsida > Brassicales > Brassicaceae > Eutrema > Eutrema yunnanense. Next base: position 248,748 of record PKML01051581.1, read on the forward strand.
GAGCAGGATCGCACTGCACTCAGTTGTGATCATCATGACACCTTCCTCTAGGTTCACATTTCTAGAGACCATCTTCTTCACATATCTCATGAAAGCTGGAAAAGTCTTAATAGCGTCAACAAAAGGAAGCTCCACAACCAACTTATCCAGCATGGCTTTGCATCTGGCATCTTCCCATTAATTCCTTGTCAGCTTGGGAAGTATAGGATAAGGTGCTTTGGGTGTATACACCCTCTCCTTGATAATCTCGTTTTCCTTCTCTGGCTGTGTCTCAGCATCGATCGATACTTCAGGGGTATCGATCGATACACGGGATTTTGAATTCACTCGGGAAGGTGTCTGGGCTGGTGTCGATCGATACTGTCCGGCATCGATCGATACATGTGGATTCTCAGAATCTCAATCGTCATCTCCAGCAAGATCGACGAGATTTCCTGTAATTTGGTTGATCTTCACTCCTATAAGCACCTCTTTTCCACTCCTCAAGGTGATGGCGTTGATGTGTGCCCTTGGATTCTCAGTTTTCCCTGGAAGAAAACCATCTTGCCTCTTTACAGCTGCTGTTGTCTGAGCCACCTGAATTTCCAGCTTCTTCTGGGAAAGATTTATGGCTTCTATTTTCCCATTCAGATCGATGTACAGAGAGTCAAACTTCTCATTGAAATCCACTTGCAACTTCTGCTGTCCCAGAAGAATCTGTTCCATCATGGTTTCCATCTTATTGTCTGTGGACTTGGGAGATGCTGGTTGGTACGAAGAGTTCCCATAATTGCGAGTGAAATTGCTGCTCTGAAGTGGTTTCTGAGTAAATTGCTTCGCTCCGAAACCAGATTGGTTCCCCTCTAACTTGTACCCACCTTGCTGATTGTTGTTGTTGAAGTTTCTGTTGCTGTTGTACCCAAATCGCTGACCCTGAAAACCAGAACCGCCAACGTAGTTAACATCCTCTTCTTCTTCTTTCACATTAGCGACTTCTCAGCAAAATGCACAGACTTCTTTGATTTTCCGATCAGGAAATCCAGTTTGGCCTGCACGTCAGCAATCTGCGAGCCACCAATTTCTCCAACTTGCTTTTTCCTTTCGAAATTAGCATTCTTGGTGCTATTACTAGACGCCAAGTTCTCTATCAGCACAACCGCATCATCCGGATACCTGGTGAAGAAGTTCCCATTACTCGCAGCATCCATACCCATCTGGTATCTCCAATCAACCCCTCTGTAGAAAGTGCCCAGCAGCTTCACCTGAGTGAACCCATGGTGCGGACAGTCTCTCTGATAAGACTTGAAACGAATCCATGAAGCCTTGAATGCCTCTGTCGGACCCTGAGCGAACTGAGAGATCTTGTTCATGAGCTCCTCGGATCTTGCATCATCATAGAAATTTATAAGGAACGCATTCTTTGTCTCATCCCATGTAGTTAGTGAATCAGGAGCTAGCTGTTTCAGCCAATAAGCAGCATCCCCACCAAGAGAGTACGGGAAAAGTTTGCAGAAAAGGAACTCGTTGGGCACTCCATTGTACTTCATACCAGTGACCAAGTCGTCGAACCTTTCGATGTGATCCATGGGATGCTCATGCGGTAGGCCATGGAATGGGTTCTGACTTACGAGGGCGTAATACGCAGGCTTCAACTCGAAGTCATTCCTCTGAAAAGTCGGGATGCGAATCGCAGCTCGATTGGCATAGAACTGATCAGGCCTGTTGTGCTCACCAAGTGTTCTAGCTCGATCACCTGCAGCATTCCCAACGTTGGCGCGCCCAGCTGGCGCGATAATCTCAACAACAGCAGCAGGGACAACGACGTTTCCAGCCTCATCAAGTCGCTGCCCTCTCTCGTTGCACACTTGACCCTGTTGGTCTCTCAGAACTCCAGCTTCATCAGTTCTTAAAACCACTGGGTTGTTCATCCCTGATGTTTGCTTGGTCTTTCTGTTTGTGCGTTCTAAACGTGCTAGCTTCTCTAACGATAGATTGACTAGCGGAGTGCTCTTGTTTCTTCTGGTTTCACGATTATGCATGCCCCTGAAACACCAAGATCAAGAACGTAAGTAACCAAAGACACGATGAGTATCGACCGATACTGAATGGTATCGATCGATATCAACAAAGAAAATCACCTCAGTATCGACCGATACTAGGTAGTATCGATCGATACAGACGGGCTTAGTCGAAACTCGACAGCTAAAATTTAATGGTGAAATTGAATCCCCGGCAACGGCGCCAAATTTGATATGCTCAAATTAATACCCTAACAGTACTAAAGCAGAAGTTGTAATATAGTTAGGGGTCGAACACAAGGACTCATAGAAATCACACAATAAATTGTATAGTATCAAGCTAAGCTAAGCAATTCAAGTTTAACAGAAAGTAGAAAGTAGTAAACGAGTTGTAATTCGATGGGAAAGAGATAGGTTCAGGGATATTTCTCAGGAAATCAATGAATACAAAATAAACTAACTAATCAGGGTTCAGATTACGCACGGTTCTTGAACTCAAATCACTAAAGTATAATCAACACCCTGTCGTTGCGAGGACTTATCTAAATCTAAACTTCAGAATCCCAAATTTCTTTGCAAATCCCTAAGAATAAATCAGCCTTAATTTCAAGTTTGATATGTTCACAAATCAATTAAACCAAATCTTTTTGCGAATAATCAATTTGCTCACCTAAGGTTCTATCAGGTAATTAATCGCACTGTCGTGCCTAATCAATTATCCTAAGATCTAAGTTCCAGGTGATCAATCTAGAATTAGCTTTGAGAACAACCTAAGGTGAAGAACTAATTCAGATTATGAACCCTAAATAACTAATCAACCTAGCATTCAAAGAAAATCCCTTATGAGAATCCCCAAACCTAACAAGAGATCTACTCAGACATGGAAATTAAATCAATAGATATGTTTGAATAAATACTCAATAGAAAATAAGAAAGAGTGACAAAAGGTTTTGAGATCTGATCTCGGACGAAGGGAGATTCAGACTTGTCTCTCTCACCAAATTCTCTCTTAAACCAAAGCAAAATAAAGCATAGCCTAAAAGTGGCTGTAAAAATCCTTATTTATAAGCTAACACACGAATTGGGGTTCTTGTAATTATTAAAGACTTATGGGGCAAATCTGCAGTTCTTCAAATCTTCATTAAGTCGCGTGTCTTGGTCATGCATCGATGGGTATCGATCGATACCAGGGGGTATCGATCGATGCTTAACTTGAAATCAGACATTCAGCGACACGAACTTCAGCCTTTGCTCCAAACTGTTCCAGAAAGCTCCAATACTTCCAATTACGCTCCAAACGTGCTAAGACCTGTAAAAGACTCTAAAAGACTACAAAACACTAGAAAGACTCTATAAAAAGGACTTATATCATGGCCTAAACAGGGTAAAAACCATGATATATCAGGTGCCACATGCCTCCTTGATGTCTCCTTGCCATCAAACACGTCGCCACGAGACCGTTTGGAGCGAGACTGACGCTCGGCAGAATGACTCGGCTCTTTAGAAGACACCCTGGAAGCTGACCTTTGAGGATCCCTGACTCGAACATCATGTTGGGTAACCTCGGCTTCATCACCCGTTGGCAACATGCCACCACTATGATCAGCTTCAGGCTCGCAATGACCACCTTTTCAACCTCTTCTCGTTGCGGGGCCTCAGCACGGACGGACTTACCAAGAGCCTATTTGACCCTCTTGTCAAGAGCACCGGCTGGCGTCGGGGTATGGCGCAATCGCATCCTCTCCCTGTAAGAAAGGCGCTGCGGTTTCTTAGGAGGAACCATTTTACTAGACTCGGTGGAGCTCTCGCTACGAGTAAGATCAACCTGGGAAGTAGCAGGGGCAGTATTCGGCACCTGAGAGCCAGCCGGGGGACCAATGATATACTCATATATTGCATGTTATAGCATGCATTTCATTTAGAGTTTTGTGTAATTCGCATGCATGATCATGGTTTTGTCTTGCATTTAGGTCTCATTTAGAGTAATAGGTGTTTGCATTAGGTCTTAATGAGTTTTGCATATATTTGGAGTGTTTCTAGGTGTCTTGGAGACAATTGATGATGTTTGGAGTAATGGAGCATAACAGGAATGCAAAGCCCATACGAGACGCCGGAAAGATATAGCTGGACGAAGGCCCTCCGTTATGCATCAGCCTCAACGGTCTTCATAGGAGTTGTAGAGGAGTGAGTCATCTATCTGAAATTGTTGAATTCAGGCCATTTTGACATTTGGTTGAGGAGTTATCGCGGATTTACTGAAGACGTCTCTGCCTGGCCGAGGAGCTTTCTCTTGTCTCCCTAAAAACTCCTTAGCATCGACCCAGCTCTTCCCACAGGTCAATGTTGATGCTGGAGGGCCTTAGCATTGACCCAGATCCCCTTCACATCGACCAACCCATCGATGCTCAGCTTCAGGGCGTTTACATCGACCCAGTTCCTTCCCACCGGGCGATGCAGCCAAAGTGATTCAAAGATCAGGCCAAATGAAGACCTTCCCATGCCCAGTTTAATCTTAAGTATTCATAAAGGTTGTAGCCAAGTGCGTTAGCTGACTACAGGAGGTGATTTCGGGTCATTCGAATACGTGGTTCGTTTGATATGGCCACTTTACTGAGAGTATGTCCGTCTGAACGAAGCCACCCGATATGCCTGAAAGACCTTGCTGGACGAATGGTCTCCATTCGGATTTAGCCTCGGTGGCCTTCACAAAAGTTGTAGCAATGTGTATTAGCTGCCCACAGGATGTGGTTTGAGGCCATTCGGGCATGTATCCCAGGAGATATCATGGTTTTCGTGAATGTACTACACAAGACCAGATTTGATCCATTTCGACCGGGTAAATACCCGGTTTGTTCCGGGTTGACCCGGTCAAATTCTCATCTATTTAAAAACTCAAAAACCCTAATTTTCTTTTTATGCTTTTTATTATGCTCAAAACCCTTACCTTTGAGAGAGTTTGAGATTTGTAAGAAGGATCCTTTGATTTATGCAATTAAGTATTTGTTTTCATCAATCTCTTCCATCTATCTTTTTTTCTTATTGATTATTCAACATCTATCCATGGAATCATCCTCTATCAAAATCGATTTTGAGGGGTTCTTAATGGGTCTTGAGTAGTCTTTTAGGATCTTGAGATGGGGTAGATTATGATGTTTCTAGGCTTGATTCATGATGTTTAGGGCTAGATCTTCTTATATCCTTTCTTGTTTAATGTTCTTAAGGCTAAATCTAGCTTGAAAAATTAGGTTTAGATCATAAGGTATTACATGCACACCAAGTGGTTGATTAAATGCCTTGATGAATTAAACAAGAGATTTACATTCCTAGCCTATGACAATAGTTGTCTAGGGTGTATTTTTGGTTGATCTTGTTGATTTAAACTTAATACTTGCTAATCAATGATCCACAAATGATGATTTGCTAATGGGTTAGGTGATTAGCATAGTGATTAATTGCTTGAAAGAGAATTAGTCAAGTTTAGGATCTTATGCCTAGGGATTAGCTTGTTTGAGTAAATGAACATCATGAATTAAACTTGGGACTTCTTATATCAATAACCCTATCTCTAGATTCACTTTTGCTTATTGATTTACAATCTTGCTTAGTGCTTTTGCTTAATTCTAAATTGGATACTTAACAACAAACCACTTGTTTAGCTTAACTTACTATAAGCACCTTGCATTCTTAGTGATTAGGATAAATCCCTTTATGGATTGATAACCTCTTATGCTACACGTATTGGAGTTATTGATACCTCCTAGAGACTAAAAAGTCTTTTATCAATTTGGCGTCGTTGCCATATTAGGATTTGTTTTAACATTGAAATTTAGGCTCCTTGTGAGATTAAGCTTTATTTGCTACCAAGTTACTAATCTTCTGTACTTCCTAGTGTTCTTTCTCTATATAGGTGCATGCATACCCGTTCCCGTGGCAATACTAACCTAGTAGAACTGAGGGACGACATTGATCAACTTGAGAGAGGTTCAAGGGCAAGACGAAACCGAGGGAGAGTACAAGAAGAAGTTGGTAACAATATGGAAGATCTTCATGATATTCCACTTGGGAACATTCATGAGAACATTCCCCACCAAAGGAACGATGGGAATGGGAACAACCAAGGAGGTGGATGCAATGGAAACCATCACCAACCAAACTGTCCCAACCACGCAACGAGAGCTATGCATGTCGTTGGAGAAGGTGATGCGGCTAATGTTCACCAAAACCGGCAAGGTATTCAAGTTCCACCGGTGGAGAACAACAACTTCGAAGTGAAACCGGGGGTGATCAACATGGTTCAAGCCAACAAGTTTCACGGATTGTCTATGGAGGATCCATAAGACCACATAGACCAATTTGATCGGATATGTGGTCTCACTAAGATCAATGGGGTCTCCGAAGACGGTTTCAAGCTTCGTCTCTTCCCGTTCTCTTTAGGTGACAAGGCTCACCAATGGGAAAAGACCTTACCCCAAAGATCTATCACCTCGTGGGATGATTGCAAAAGGGCGTTTCTAGCCAAATTCTTCTCACCGGCTAGAACCGCCAAACTTCGCAATGAGATTTCAAGCTTCACACAACGGTCTATTGAGTCTTTCAACGAGACTTGGGAGAGATTTAGAGGTTATACTTCTCAATGCCCGCATCATAGCTTCTCCAACGCCTCACTTCTTAGTACTCTCTATGGATGCGCTTTACCTAAGATTCGAATGTTACTTGATACGGAATCGAATGGTAATTTCCTAGCTAAGGACGTGGAGGATGCAATGGAGCTAGTGGAAAACTTGGCTCAAATTGATGGTACCTATGGCGACGATTATGACCATGTCACAAGAACCACGAGTGACTTTGATGAGAACAAGAGAGCCAAGGACATGGAAGCCCTGAATGAGAAGTTGGGTAAACAAGCCTCCATGATAGATAAGCTTCTTGTGGCTTCAAAAGAATCTCAAAAGGCGGTTCATTTCATTGGTGACTACGAGAACAATCAAGCTTGCTATCAAGAGGAAGCCGTGGAAACACAAGAGGAAGTGAACTACGTGGGAAACCAAGGTAACTTCCAAAGACAAGGGTTCAACCAAACCTATAGGAATCCACAAGACCAACTCTACCCTCAACATTCTACTCAAGCTCAAGGAGTTCCACAACAACAATTCCAATCTCAAGGTCAATCTTCTAACTCCAATCAACAAGGGTATGTCCCAAGGAACCAATTCCAAGGACACCAAAGTGGATTCCAACAAAAAGCACCACCCGGTTTTCAAGGTCAATAACAAGGTTTTGTACCCCAAGGTCAAGCACCTACGTCTAAACCGCAAGAGTTTGACTTGGCCTCCATGTTCCAACAACTAATCAAGGGCCAAACGGAAACCACTAACAATGTCATTTGCTCTTACAATGATCTTAATAGCAAGTTTGAGGCATTGAGCTCAAAGGTGCAACTAATGGAGCAAAGGAATGCCGCACATTCTTCACATCATCCTCAAGGCTCTTCAAATGGGAAATCCATACTAACCTCTAAAGAGTCTTGCAACACATTTTCCACTCTTAAATAGCAAGATCACATTATTGAGGAGTTCCTCGGGTTAGTCTCTAGCCTCAATGAGGACATTGAGCAACAAGGTGGGGAGGTGACCCTTGGGAGTGAAAATGATATGATGTTGGTTGGAGAAAAGAGTAACAAGGTTGAGAAGTCCATCAAGGACTTGGTTAAAGTGAAAAACTTGGAGACACAAGTTGATTCAAAGAGAGAGCCTCCACCTCCATATGAGCCTCCACTTCCATTTCCCGGTCGTTTCCTCAACAAGGCACACGAGAAAGTGCCTCCAAGCACAATAAGAATCGAGCCTAAGACTCTCCCAAAGTTTGGAAACCCAGGGAAATTCTCAATATCTTGCACACTTGGACTCTTGGAAATTGATGATGCTTTGTGTGACTCGGGCTGAACCGTTAATGTCATGACTTTGGAGATGGCCAAAAGTCTTGGGATAGATAAGTTGAACGATTATCCCTCCACCATCACATTTGGAGACTCTTCTACGAAGAAACCTCTTGGCTTGGTTGAAGACATTCCTCTCATAATTGGAAAAAGTCTTGTACCAACGGACTTCGTTGTAATGGAGATGGCACCAAACATAAAGATCCCTCTACTCCTTGGGACTCCATTCCTCAACACAACTAGGGCAAGCTTGGACTTTGTAAACAAGAGGGTTGTTCTTAAGAACGTGGATGACAAGAAGTTCTACACAATGATGCCTTCTCCCACTGCTATTTGTGGGACTATTATTTTTGGGGACAATGAAGCCCAAGCCCGGAAGGTTGAGTATGTGGGCATTTGTGAGACGGTGAATCAAGGAATGATTAAAGAAGCCCTTGCTCTAGATGTAAGTTCCTTGAATTCCCTCTTTCACACCACAACGAAGAGTGAGGGTGAAAGTGCTAAGGTTGATGAGAAGAGGACAAAGCCTAGGTCCAAGGAGAGGAAACCGAGCATGCTCAAGGGGATTGGACCCTTGCTAGACCAACCTTCGATCGTGACTCTCATCCCATGGAAACATGAAGAAGGGATGATTGAGTACAAGGTCAAATGTAGAGGGCGCCCCAAGCCTTTTGCCAAGGCCATAGCAACCCTCACACCGGAGGTTAGGGAAATCACGCCGGTCTTCAAAGCTTAATGGGTAAAATTCTCAAACTCGAGCTTAAGGAACCGCCATGGAGTGCGTGCACTCCTCCATTACCCACCTAAAAGGGTAACAAACGTCGAACTTAGTGACGTTAAATAAAGTGCTCTTGGGAGACACCCCAAGCTTATCCTTGTATATATATTTCCTTTTATGCTTTTCTTTCGTTGTTAGTTCCTTTTGATGGGATTTCTTAGTGCAAGTAGGTCTTCGATGATCTTATGGGCATAGACTTATGGACTAAAGTGCTTAGGATGAGGTGATGGAACATGGCGTCCCTTGATCCCTCTTGCCCCCCCCTCTTGCCCCCCCCCCTCCATCATTTTCCAAGGTAACACTCCAAACTTTGTATATAGCATTTAGAATCATATCTTTTTCCTTCTTTCATGCATTGTTTAACTCTTCTTTAAGCTTCTATTACACAAAGGACTGTGTAATTTAAGTTTGGGGGAGGATTTATGTGTTATCTAACATCGTTTTTGGTGTTCTTATTTTGCCTTTTGCACCTTGAGTCTCATGCATATAATGCATTTTCAATAAATTTGAAAATTTTGAACTTTTGTGCATTCCATATAGGATTGAGTCTAGATGCATAACATATAAGGTAGCTTTGCATAAGCATTAGGAGCAATGATAGATTTGTCCTTGTAAATTATCATATTAAGAGCCTAGTCCAATGCCATTGTTGCTAGTTAATTGATGCTTTGATCTCGTGTAGAAATTAAGAACGAACCAAGCCTTGATCTCATGTCTTATTGTTCTTGCCTTGATTGAAGCAAACCTTGACTTGAATTCAACCCCATCTAAGTGATAACCTTAATTTTGACCTGTAAATATTGTGTTTATGCATTTTTGAATGAATTTGTGGATCACTTCATACATACTTGGATAATCTTTTCCCTTTCACTACTCTTGTTTATCCAAGTAGCCATATCCCATCATTGGAATGGTTTCCCCTACCCTAACCTCAACCTTCTTTCTAGCCATTGATATTCGTGTGTGATTGGTGAGGCCTTGTTTCGAGCAAACTTGGCAAAAAGTGTTAGGTTTAGGGAGACAAGGAGGACTTCCCATGTAGATTTAGCTCCATCATCACGGAGTTAATCTAGGAATAGGCTAGATAGGTTGGCGGTTCTTGTTTAAGTTTGGGGGAACGGTTTGGAAATTTGGTGAACGGATGTGTTTGGAATCGATTTTGGAATGGGAAAGATGAATAAGGAGAAGGAAAAAGGGATCGAATTTATAGATTGGTTGGTGCAAAATTATAAGACTAGCTCTAAGAATAAGATAGCCTCAAGAGATCCAAAGAAAAAGAAGGAAGCCGAAAAGGCTAAAGCATCAAAGAAGAAAAAGAGGCGTGAACAAAAATGAAGAAAAAGGAGAGCTAAGTCACAACAAAGAAGCACCAAACAATGAGAACAAGGAAGAAGAAGTTGATCCCCGAATGAGAAGAAGGTGAAGTGAAAGGACAAGAAGCATGTGTGGGTTTAAGAAGGCAAATGCCTTAAGATGAAAAGGGTAGCTTAGGATGTGGGCACAAACGGGTTAGAAGGCTTTTTGTTAGAGACACTCTAGGCATTTGGGTAGATGAGAATTCTCCCTTGTATACATAGGTTGCCTTTTACCTTTAGCATTTTGCTAAATTTTGCTCTTTCCATGAGAGATCCTTATACTTAATTACCCATGCATGATAATGAGGTCATCTTCATCTCATAACCTAACCCTTAGCCAAACGAATTCATTTGATCTTGCATAAACATGATTAACGCTTATTACACTTAATCAATGTCAAGGGGTTGGAGGATTTGAAAATTTGTGTAGGTTGAGGTTCGAATGTAAGTCATACAAGAATAAGTATGGCTAGTCACTTTTGAGTAAGTTGTTTGATCGCATCAAGAAGTTTGCAACATGGACATTGGGCTCGGACATGGACATCAATCGCATCAAGAAGTTTTTTACCCTTAGATCTAAGTCTTTGTAAAATATCTCAGTGTTCTACCTTGTGGTTTGGAAGTTATGTTAGGTTTACCGAGACTATTCTGCGCAGCGCACAGGTTTGAACAGTCTAGCGAGTTGAGCTGTTTGGATAGGCATATCAATCTGGATCGACCTGAAACTTTGCAGAGATCATAAAGACATGTGGATCTAGTTCTCGGTTGAAGTATAACTGATTTGAGGCACAGGAGCATCTGTAATCGTATTGTCAAATCAGTGGCTAAGGTGAGGATTAGATCTAGGCTTTTGTCATGTTCAGTTGTTTCCTTTTAGTGTGTTGAGTCTAGATCTATTCAGGTTAGAGCGTGTTACGGAGTACGGACACGTTTTCAGTGTGCATATTGTTTGACATCATTTGCTGAATGAAACGGATTAAGAAAGCATTAGATGAATAACATGCATCCTTGTTTTATTACCCAGTTGTGTGAATAATGAATGTAACTTAGTTAGAAATGACGTCATCGTCACTGCGAAGAAACCAGTGGTACGATTTGATTGATGGACCCGAGACCAGCTGTGGTAGGCTTCCAACGGGGTTAAAAGGAGCTTTCCTGAGCTCTAGGTTTGAGAAGAGGCCAGTGAGCCAAGTATGTGATATATCATGATTTTTACCCCGTTTAAACCATGATATAAGTCCGTTTTATAGAGTATTTCTACTATTCTGTAGTGTTTTAGCACGTTTGGAGCATAATTGGAGATATTGGAGCTTTGTGGAGCATTTTGGAGCAAAGCAGATGTTCGTGTAGCTGAGTACCCGATTTGAAGTCTCAGTGTCGATCGATACTGACTAGTATCGGTCGATACTCACTGCAGCAAGACACGATCGCGACTTAAGAAGAGTTGAAGAATTGCAAAATGGCACAGAAGACTTTATTATTTACAAGAAGCCCCAAAACGTGATTTAGGTTATTTAATAGGATTTACAGCCACTTTGATGGCTATGCATTATTTTACTTTGGTTTTGTGAGAGAGCTTTTGAAGGGAGACAAGTCTGAAACTCTGTTCGTCCGAGAGAAGATTTCGAACCCTCTTGTTACTATTTCTATTTTATTTGATGATTTATTCAAACATGTTTATTGCTTCAATTTCCATGTCTGAGTAGATCTCTTGTTAGGTTTAGGGTTCTCATAAGAGATTTCTTTGAATGCTAGGTTGATTAGTTGATTAGGATTCACCATCTGAATTCGTTCTTCGCCATAGGCTGTTCGCAAAACTAATTCTAGATTGATCACCTAGAACTTAGATCTTAGGATAATTAATTAGGCACGAGAGTGCGATTAATTACCTGATAGAACCTAAGGTGAGCAAAATAACTATTCGTAAAGAGATTTGGTTTAGTTGTTTTGTGAACAAATCAAACTTGAACTAAAAGCTGGTTTAAACTTTCGGATTCGCAAAGAGATTTGGAATTCTAGGATTTAGACTTAGATAATTCTCGCAACGAGAGTTGGTTAATTATATCTTAGTGATTTGAGTTCAAGAACCGCGCTAAATCTGAATCCTGACTAGTTAGTTCATCTGCATTCATTGATTTCCTGAGAAATACCCTGAACCTATCTTTCTCCAATCGAATTTACAACCGTTTTAATTTACGTTCTGTTTTCATTATCATTGATCACTTAGCTTAATTCTCATCTATATAATCTATTGTGTGTTTCCGTGAGTCCTTGTGTTCGACCCCTACTTTACTACAACTACTGCTTTAGTATTTTTAGGGTATTAATTTGAGCTTATCAGTATGAGAAAAGGCCAGTGTGCCAGATGGGTTCCTTTGCTTGTAAATTGATTGTGCGCTTGTAGAGCGTTATGTTTGATACGTGTGTAAATTTAAACTTGGCATATTGGAAAGAGATGGTTGAATGTGTTGAGAGTGTAGGTTTAGTTCTCACTGGGTAATCCAAATTACTCATCCATCTCCCTTCTTTTCAGGTGAGTTCGATGAGGACAAGTATGTGGAGCTGAACGAGTAGTTCCAGTGTGGTGCGCCTTTTTCGGGAATCGGTTTTTATTCATTTAATTAGAACTTCAGTCATTTATTTTTAAAAGACAATTGCTGGTTTTTTTTATTTCGATTTTATTTAATCACTTCGAACTATGAATTAATTGTTAGACTTGAATTTAATTATTTAATGAAATCAATGAGAACTTTGAAATGTGGTAAAAAATGTGTCAAGCCGACACGTCGCCGTTAACCAGCGATGATGTCGAAGGTGTCATGCCGGTTCGTCAGGATCCTTAAATAGGAAGGCGGGATCGGGTGTTCAAAGAATCAATCCCGGAAAATATTCCACTGAATAGCTTGACTTGCACTCCAACCCAAAACGCCCTTAAACCCTACCTGAATAAGTGAAAAAGAGGGTGAGCAACAAAGTTACTCAGCGGGGTAGGCTCGAGGGCGGCCCACGAGATTCACAATACAATATTTAATTCATTAATAAACATAAAATGCTTAGCTTATAAACGATTTGTAATGCCAAATTATCATACACAGCTAATAACATTTATATTAGACCTCAAACAAACTGACTCTGACTCTTTCACATTCCCACAGGTCACAACCCAATGGTACTCAATCTCTTTCACATTCTGGGCTCGTCAGCCCCATTTTCAATGGGTCCGCAACCCATCCACATTCTCTTTATCATTCTCATTATCATTCTTTGGTTGCGGCCCAACATAGAAATACCGCTTCATGGCTCACGGCCATGACCCCAGCGACAAGCAATGACCGTATTTGCCATACACACATTCTTATCGTTCTCATTCTCATTATAATTCTGTACATAAGATAACATTTATGCATTCCTTTTTATTATAATGCATATTTCCCTTTAACCATTCCAGTTTTATAAGTTCTTACTAACATGTATGAATGATGCATATGGACATGTATTCATGTACAAGAAATCAACATTATTAACTCATATGATTCATCCAACATCACACATCAATCTATCTACTAACATCATACGCCTATTAATAACTAAATAGAGTATTGGAGGAATTCTTAGAACATATCCCACCTTAATCTAATAGAACCTGAGAAATGGCGGTTGAAGAAGTAACGGCCAGAGCTGTTGCAGTTGGATAAACGCCACTTCAGAAAACTACGATTGAAAAAGAAGTTTCCATTAATAGACTTTCTATAAATGGACTTGCCATAAATAGACTTTCTAAAAATGGAAATTCTCGGAAAATGAAACTTTCCTAAAATGGAATTAGGTATTTGACTGACCAAAAACGTGGCCAGAAAGAAACAGTCGTAACTTTCCGATCTTACATCAAAACGGCAATCGGAAGGTAGATCTGGAAAGATGAGTTGAAGAGCTTCACAGCGGTATGTAGATCGCCTCCTGGAACTTCCTGGATCACCGGCAAAACGCTTCACAAAGTTGCTGCTCGTGGATCCGATCTGCGCGGATCTGTCTTGGGGAAACACACATAACTTTTAAACGGTAACTTCGAATGACAAACCTCTTGCGGCTATAGCTAGATCCAAGAGTCAGGAATACGATCACCAATTTTCATATCGATCTGATTCGATTTGCCCATCCGTTTCCCTTCTCTCCCAAAACGGGTCAGATCTGCCTCTTAGATGTCTACGGTGGCTTCTCCTTCGAGGTGGCTAGACGATGGTGGCTCCAGCGGTATTCCGGCAGGGCTTCGCCGCTCCAAACCCCTCTGACCTTATTCAAGTCGTGGCTCCTCTATATATAGAGCAAGGGGTGAGCCTTCCTAGGTTTAGGGTTTCTCGGTGAAATGTCTGATTTGCCCTTAATGATACTATTGGGTATCTAACTTGGGCTTCTTTTTTCCTCACTAATGGGCCACGAAAATTACCTTAATTAAACTCTAGATTACTCTTTAAAATGGTTTAATTACTTACTTTTACTTATGGGATTTTCTCTACCCGAAACAGGCCCTACGCTTCGTCTAATGCTCCTTTCGGTCCAACTCTTTCTCTCGCTTGATGTTTGGCCCAGCTATCCTCAAGCCAAAATTAGCATGCACGATCCAATCGCAAAAAGGATTTCACTCGAAGATTAAGGGTCTGAATATTGCTTCCTTTGCAAGTTAGGGTTTTATTCGTCGGAAAGTTAGGGTTAGGGTTTCTTCTGTGACAAGGTTTAGTGTTAAGCCTTTAGGGTTTTGATCGAAAAAAATAGGCCATAAATCTCATTCTTGGGATGTCACAGTATGTGACTGGATTGAGTGGAGAACTAGGACTGTGCGAAGGAATCAGAAATTTGACATTTTACACTAACCGTGGGAAGCACGAACCGATTGGAAAGTCAGAGGATAATTATGCAAGTGGTTCCAAGATAGAAATTGATCCGGCAATACGTGATCGACGGGAGTTTGGTGGTTTCTTTGGGTCTTACAATACAAACTGTCTTTCATCGATTGGTATCTATGTGAGTGCCGCTGCAAGTTCTGACAGGGTGGTTAAACGCGAAAACATTTGACCAAGCAACGCCTTGTAGCAGCCTTCAACAGTAGCCTAGTTCAATCTGTTGTTGAGTTTTCTCTGAAATAATGTAGCTTTAATGGAGCAATGTCTTAGTGTTATATTTCTATTTCTCAATTCTCAAGTAATAAAAATGTCATATTTTTCTTCTTTGGGTTACATGTCTGTGATTTAAAAACGAAATATGAAAGGACGATTAAGGACCGAGTTGCTGTTAAAATGTGATTCAACTTCCAGTAAGCTGAGCTTGGGCCTTAGTTATAAAAGGTCAAAGGGACAAGACTACAAAGAGCTAAAGAGTAATTGGGCCTAGTAAATCAGATGATGGCCCAAAAGGAAGTTACACGTGATATAAGAAACAAAGAGAAGCTAACGGAATTAACAATCAAGTCGTCTTCTTCTTCGTTTCTTTGACCACCATTGTTAAACTCTCAAAGCTCTGAAACCTTGTAGCATCGCCAGCTTATAGTGAATTCCTGGATAGATCCTGAAGAGAGATGTACCCGGTTGTTTGGGGAACTCTATAAGTTTCTGTGTTCTATCCTTTAAGCTTTCAATTACTGCAAAACACACGAGAGAGAGAGACGGTGAGGTGAGATTCATCCAATTGAATCTGTAAGAATCGCAGAGGTATCGGCAACAAGTGGTATCAGAGCGTAGGTTATATATGTTCAAAGGATACCCAGGCGATTCAAGGACCTAAAGAAACAAGAAGAAGAAAGAGATCGGAACTTACCGGTTCAAGGAAGAAGACGATCATAAGGCTTCGCGGACCACAAGCGAAGGAGATTCAGATCATTAGCAGCCAAGCTTCAACTCCAGTCAGGGAGTTTTTACTCCCTCTCTGAAAACTCTATCATAGACTTCCTCAAAGCTTTTCTTATTCGATCTTCAAATCTCAAGAGAATCACTAGTAGATTAAAAGATCCATTGCTATTGTGAGGTTTACTTCTTGATCTTCATCTGCAGGTGACAGGTTAAAAAAGGAATCAATCAGTCATGGATCCAACACCAGGGAGGTTTGAGATGGAGAAGTTCGATGGAAAAGGGGATTTTGGGATGTGGAAGTACAAGCTATTGGGACAGCTTGAGATTCAGGGATTGGGATCAGTACTGAAAGAAAGTTCAGTATCAACCTCAGAAAAGGGATCTACAGAGAGTGAGACAGAGGTTAAGGTTGATCCAAAGGCAGCTGATAAGGATTTGAGAGTAAGAAACCTGCTGGGAACATGCTTGAGTGATCAAATTCTCAGAAAGATCATGAATGAGCCTACAACTCTAGATATGTGGAAAGCATTGGAGAATGATTACCAAACAAAGTCTCTGCCAAATAGAATTTACCTGAAGCAAAGCTTCGCAAGCTTCAAGATGGAAGAACACAGGTCCATAGAAGAAAACTTGGACACGTTCTTGAAGCTGGTTGCAGACCTTGCTAGCTTAAAGATCACTGTAAGTGATGAGGATCAGGCCATTCAAATCCTGACTAGTCTTCCACCTCTATATGAACCATTGGTCCACACCTTGAAATATGGTTCTGGAAAAGACACACTGACTGTTAGAGAGGTAACAACTTCAGCTTACGCAAAAGAAGCAGAATTAAGACAAAAAGGGCTCCTACACAAGTCAAAACAAAATCCAGAAGGTTTGTATGTGGAGAATAGAGGACGACCTGATAAGAGAAGTGACAACAAGGGGAGAAACAGCTACAAGGGAAAAGGCAGGAACAACAGCAGATCTAAATCAAAACCAAAGTTTGGACCGAAGGCATGTTGGATCTGTGGGGATGAAAACCACTGGAAGAAAGACTGCCCACAAAGAAAAAAGAATGATCAACAAAACAGGTCATCCGCAAACATGGCAGTCATACTACCAGAAGCCATAACTCTAACTGCGAGTCTACAAGCAACAGAAAATGAGTGGGTTCTTGACTCAGGTTGCACATTTCACATAACACCAAGGAAAGAGTTACTTTCTGACAATGTGGAAGTAGAAGAAACAAGAGTATTGATGGGAAACAATACACACTGTATGGTAAAAGGAAAAGGCAGCATTACAATTGATAATCCAGATGGCACAGTGATTACTCTAAGCAATGTAAGACATATGCCGGATATGGGAAGAAATCTTATCTCATATGGCCAGCTTGAACAGTCAGGCTGCAAGTACAGTGGACAAGATTTTGTAGTAGAATTCTACAAAGGAAAACAAAAGGTCTTGTCAGGAAAGTATAATCAAGGATTATACTACTTACAAGGAAAAGTCATAGAGCCACAAGTTAACATAGCTAAGTCACATGTGGATATGACAAAAACATGGCACTCAAGATTGGCTCACATGAGTCAATCCTCCATGGAAACCTTGGTCAGAAAAGGATACCTCAAGAAAGAAGAGGTTAAGAAGCTCGGGTTCTGTGAAGCCTGCACCATGGGAAAGTCACATAAGCAGAGTTTCTAAAAGGGACAGCATACAACAAAAGACATATTGGGATATGTACACTCAGACTTATGGGGATCACCTAACGTGACCCCAAGCCTATCGGGAAGCAAGTATTTCCTAACTTTCATTGATGACTTCTCTAAGAAGGTGTGGATCTACTTCTTGAAGACTAAGGATGAGGCTTACCAGAAGTTTGTGGATTGGAAGAAGCTTGTGGAGACTCAGACAGAGAAGAAGCTGAAATGTTTAAGAACAGACAACGGGTTAGAATTATGTAACAACCAGTTTGACAAATTGTGCAGAGAATCTGGTATAAAAAGACATAAGACATGTCCGTATACGCCTCAACAGAATGGCATCTCCGAAAGAATGAATAGAACAATCATGGACAAAGTCAGGAGCATGCTAAATGAGACTGGTTTGAGTGGGGAGTTTTGGGCAGAGGCTGCTTCAACAGCAGTATACATCATTAATAGATCACCATCAGCATCTATTGATTTTGAAGTGCCAGAAGCTATTTGGACAGGAGGGAAACCTAGCTACAGCCATCTAAGGAGATTCGGATGCATAGCCTATGTCCATACTATTTCAGATAAGATCAGTCCTATAGCAACAAAGAGTATTTTTCTGGGGTATGCACAAGGAACTAAAGGCTACAGGGTTTGGTTGTTGAATGAGCAGAAGATAACAGTCAGCAAGGATGTGATCTTCAATGAAGATATGGTGTTTAAGGACAAAGAGTTGAGTATGACAGAACCAGAAGAGATAAGAAAAACAACCTCAAAGAAGAAAGTTACCTTCAAAAGTGATTTGATAGATGTTTAGCCATTTCAAAGGCAAACAAGAGAAACTTCAAATCAAGGTGGAGCCATTTTAGAACCTGAACCTGAAACCCAGGATGAAGATTCAAGTTCTTCTGAAGAAGAGGGTTCCACAAATGGAGAAGAAGAGAATATGGGGAATTACCTTTTGGCCAGAGATCGTGAAAGAAGACAGACTAAACCTCCTTCACGATATGGAGATGCAAATGTGGTTGCGTATGCACTATCCAGTGCAGAGGCCATAAATCTTGAAGAACCTAAGACATTTATGGAAGCACAGAGATGTAAGGACAAGGTCAAATGGAATGGAGCAGCTCATGAAGAAATGGATTCTTTGAAGAAGAACCATACATGGGACCTAACAGACAGACCAAAGAAACAAAAGGTTATAGGCTGCAAATGGTTATTCAAACTAAAACCAGGGATCCCAGGAGTAGAGGAACCTAGATACAAGGCCAGGTTGGTTGCAAAAGGATATGCTCAGGTTGAAGGGATTGATTACAATGAGGTATTTGCACCAGTGGTCAAACATGTGTCTATAAGGATCTTATTGTCTATTGTGGTGAATCAAGACATGGAACTTGAACAGTTAGACGTTAAGACAGCTTTTCTACATGGTGTGCTACATGAGACTATCTACATGAATCAGCCAGAGGGTTTTGTGCAGAAGGGTCAGGAACACAAGGTGTGTTTGCTAAAGAAGTCACTCTACAGATTAAAACAATCACCAAGAGAATGGAATCACAGGTTTGATGCATTTATGATTCAACAGGAGTACAAAAGAAGTGACTTTGACCCGTGTGTCTATCTAAAGGGGTCAACAATTGATAACATGATGTATCTACTACTCTATGTGGATGATATGCTGATAGCTTCAAAAGACAGACTTGGGGTTACAAGGCTAAAGAAATTGTTGAGTACAGAGTTTGAGATGAAAGATTTGGGGCCAGCAAGAAGAATATTGGGAATGGATATTTTCAGGGACATAGAGAAAAGTACACTAATTCTCTCACAAGGAAACTATCTACAACAGTTAATAAAGACTTTTGGGATGGGAGATTGCAAGGCTGTGCAAACACCCATTGGTTCTCAATTCAAATTGCAGGCACTAAGTGATGAACAGGAAGAAGCACAGGCCAAAGAAATGGATGACATACCGTATGCTAGTGCAGTTGGGAGCCTCATGTACGCGATGGTGGGCTCCAGGCCAGACCTTGCCTACGCAGTTGGTTTGGTTAGCAAATACATGGGGAAACCTGGAAAGGAACACTGGTCAGCTGTGCAATGGATAATGAAGTACATAAAGGGAGCACATGAAACAAGCCTAACATTTACAAAGGAACCAGACTTCAAGGTTAAAGGGTACAGTGACTCAGATTTCGCATCAGACTTAGATAAAAGAAGGTTTATTACAGGTTTTGTATTCACAGTTGGAGGCAACACAGTTAGCTGGAGATCGTGTTTGCAGAGAGTAGTGGCTCTATCTACAACAGAGGCTGAGTACATAGCTCTATCAGATGCAAGCAGGGAAGCAGTTTGGTTGAAAGGTATTTGTGAGGAATTGGGTTTTAAGCAGGATGCAGTGGAGCTATATTGTGATTCGCAGAGTGCGATCTATCTAGCCAAGAACAACATGTTTCACGAAAGGACAAAGCATATTCAAGTGAAATATAACTACATCAGAGAAGTAATAGCCGACGGACATGTAAAGGTACTGAAGATTCACACATCGGTGAACCCAGCGGACATGTTAACAAAGGTATTACCTGGAGAAAAGTTTGGCGGGTGCTTGAAGACCCTGAAAGTGATTGACGCCTTAGATGGCGTCATCGGAGTCGTCTTCAGGTGAAGAGGAGATGACTGAATCTGTCGTCGCAGGTTGTGGTGCTTGATGACAGGAGCATTCCAGGATAGGAAGCTAAAGGTGCAGCTGAGTTCTTCAGGTGGTTGAGGGCATCGGCGAGTTAATGACTCCGGTGGAGAGTTGTCGGATCCCAGGATCGGAATTCACAGACAGCGTCGGTTTGACTTGTCGGAAAGGAAGCGTGAATCAAGGTGGAGATTTGTTAAAATGTGATTCAACTTCCAATAAGCTGAGCTTGGGCCTTAGTTACAAAAGGTCAAAGGGACAAGACTACAAAGAGCTAAAGAGTAATTGGGCCTAGTAAATCAGATGATGGCCCAAAAGGAAGTTACACGTGATATAAGAAACAAAGAGAAGCTAACGGAATTAACAATCAAGTCGTCTTCTTCTTCGTTTCTTTGACCACCATTGTTAAACTCTCAAAACTCTGAAACCTTGTAGCATCGCCAGCTTATAGTGAATTCCAGGATAGATCCTGAAGAGAGATGTACCCGGTTGTTTGGAGAACTCTATAAGTTTCTATGTTCTATCCTTTAAGCTTTCAATTACTGCAAAACACACGAGAGAGAGAGACGGTGAGGTGAGATTCATCCAATTGAATCTGTAAGAATCGCAGAGGTATCGGCAACAATTGCTTTTGCATTCCCAAAGATATGTATCACCCAATCATATATACTGTTGGTAGGTGATGAACTTCGAGTTTTCCTATTACTTTATAGATGAATGGTGTGTTTTAACAATGAGATGAGCTGAGCTTTATATAGCCCGTACAAATATTAGGACCTTTAATGGTCATAAACAAAAGCTAAATCTTGGTAAATAATTCGAAGAGAAAATGTTTTGGCTAATGTCTAGCCTTTAGATGTCATTGTTTGGTCAAACCAAATCAACTATTTTAGAGCTTTTGTTTTTCCACAGCTTAGGTAAAAATTGTGTCGTGGTTGGAGTCTCTTTAAACCATTCGAGATAGGCAGCTCAAAAGATTGTAGTCATTGTGGTTTTGTTGAGTCTGTGTTTTACACAACTGCATCACCGTGCAACACAAGACGTTGGACTTAAAGGTGCGAAGAGTAATGGGAGTATGATGACGTGTCAGAAGCTCATTGGAGGTGAAGAAACAAGTCATATGTGAGCAAAAGAATCTTAATATCAAATATACAAGATTTGGAGATATCTACATATGAGAAAGAAGATATTCTCAACGTATCGTGCATGAATATAAAGAGCGAAGGATCCGCTTAGGTTAGACCATCCAAAAAACAAGAGACGTGACAGTACTACGTGCTTGAGGGTTTTGGTGAGTGAACAAAGAGAGATTGCATAGCTGTTGTTGTGTAGGTAAGCTTGGGTAGATTAGGAATTGGCCAGTGACGAACCAGCGTGTTGGTGTCGTGTAATCCTGATTAAACAACTTGTAAGAAGTTTGTTTAAACGATTTCTAATAAGAGCAAATAGGTATTTGCAGAATCTCGTGTTTTGTTCCGTGTGTTACATGTTCTAGTCTTTACAATTGGTATCAGAGCGGGACACCTAGCCGAAGGAGTACGCTTCGAACACAGGTGAGATCCTTAGAAGAACATGGAGACAATAGCCGTTCGACGAACTCTTATGCTCGATGAGAACAATTTTGGTCACTGGAAGGTGCGTATGAAGCAGAGAATCAGGTCGATCGACGAAGATGCGTGGACTGTTGTGGAAATTGGTTGGGAAGAACCATATGTTCTTGATAAAGTAGGAGAAAAGAAGCCTAAACCAAAGGATAAATGGACTAAAGCGGATAAAGAGGCATCGAAATTCAATTCTAAGGCAATCAGTGAGATTTTTGCAGCTAATGAACTTGACAAGTTCAAACTGGTTCAAGGTTGTGTCGCTACTAAGGATGCTTGGGAAGTGTTGGTTAATTTCTATGAAGGAACTTCCAGTGTCAAGAGAACAAGGATAGATCATCTAGCGTCTCAGTTTGAAAATCTTCGAATGGGAAGTGATGAATCCATCTCAAGTTTTGGATCCAAACTCAGCTCTATAGCGAATGAAGCATCGGTGCTTGGAAAAACTTATAAGGATAAGAAGCTGGTCAAAAAGATGTTGAGATGCCTACCTCCAAAGTATGGAGCTCAAAAGGCTTTTCTAAAGATGGTTATGAACACCGATGACATAAAATTCTCTCAGCTGCTGGGAATGTTGAAAGCTGAGGAGATGGAGGCAGATGTAGACCAACCTAAAATTGTCAAAGATTTAGCGTTTACTGCGAATAAAAATCAGATCCAATGCAGAAGATGTAAGAAGCTATGAACAAGAAATTTGATGAAAATAAGGGATTGATGGCCAGAAATTTCAAGAAGGCGCTGAAGAGAATTGAAAAGGGAGAAGATGGAAAAACGAGCAGGAGAAGCGACATACAGTGTCACGAATGTGAAGGATATGGGCATTTCAAATCAGATTGTCCACTCGCAAAAATCAGAGAACTCAAGTGTCATGAGTGCAAGGGATTTGGTCATGTAAAGAGTGAATGTCCGAGTCTACATAAGAAGCATGACAAGTCATTCTTGAGCTTTAGTGAAACTGAGTCTGAAGAGAGCGATGAGAAAGGTGGCGTGCTGAACTTTGTGGCATTTGTAGGCGAGAAATCAGATGAAGAATTTGATGCTGAATCAGAATCAGATGATGATGTTGAATTTGATGCAAAGGCTGAATATCGATCATTGTATGACAACTGGGTGAAACTGAGTCATGAAAACCTGCACTTGTTGAAAGATAAAGCGATTTTGGAAGCAAAAGTCAACATTCTTGAGCTTGAAAGCAAACCAACGAAGGAGAGGTTCGATTGTAGTATAGCAGATGCAGCAGGTGTGTTACACACAATTTCATCTGTGTCACACGCATAATCGAATCAAAAGGAGACAAAATATGAAATTGCAGGTGGGTTCAAAGAGTCAGCTAATTCTGAAAAGAAAGACGAGCCAGACAAGGAGAAAGCTGAAGTGTTGAAGGATGAAGCAGCTGATGTTGGGGTTTCTGATGATGCTGAGAATTCAGAAAAGGAGAGCTTAAAAGTTTTAGAATTGGAAGTCAAAATGGTTAAGTTGCAGGAACTGCTTGTTCAGGAGAAAGAAAAGAGCAGAAGTCTTGAACATGATCTGTCTAAGAAATACAAGAAAATCAGAATGTTGAACAATGGAACTAACAAGTTAGATCACTTGCTGACAATGGGAAATACTGACAAGCAGAATTGGGGACTGGGTTTTAATGGTCGTTATCAGCCAAGTCAGAGTTATGTGGAACCAAGTTATCAAAACATGAATAACTTTGTTCAAGGTAAACTCGATAGAGAAAAGGAAGGCAAAAACATCCAGATGGAAATGAGAAAGATCGATATTCCAACACCCTAGAGGATGACACCAAAAAGAGAAGTCGTCAAGCCAAGAAAAACTTGTTATTTTTGCGAGAAAAGTGGGCATATCAAGAGGAACTGTTTTGAGCTTAAGAAGAAAATCAGGGAGGCTTGGAGGAACAACAACTGCCACATCGAGAGAAGGTGCTTTGGAAAGGTGTGGATAGCTAAGAAGCATATGTACTCAAGACAATCAAGGGAGAACAAGATCACATTGATGCAGAGAACACAAGCACGTGAAACTGAAAAAACTGCAGACGTGTGTGTTGCACAACCAGAGATTGTGTGCAATATGGTCCTTACAGAGATTGATGAAACTCACGATGAAACAAGAGATGAACATGCCTTTGGGAAGGATGGCTGTGAACCAAGAAATATGGTGACAAGGTTCGAGATACAAACAAGCAAGGAAGCTAGAACCCCAATGATACAAAGAGACACAGAGGGAATAAAAGTTGATGAAAGATTTCCTTGTGCTGTTCGTGTTAATTTTCTCTGAGAGTGCACTCAAGCAGGGGGAGAATAGGAGGACTGGGCGAATCCAAACGGAGTAAGAGGAGAAGAGAGAGACTGAGGATGCAAGAAGCTTGAGGTGTCACACTCAGACAAAAAGGGGGAGATTGTTGAGTCTGTGTTTTACACAACTGCATCACCGTGCAACACAAGATGTTGGACTTAAAAGTGCGAAGAGTAATGGGAGTATGATGACGTGTCAGAAGCTCATTGGAGGTGAAGAAACAAGTCATATATGAGCAAGAGAATCTTAATATCAAATATACAAGATTTGGAGATATCCACATATGAGAAAGAAGATATTCTCAACGTATCGTGCATGAATATAAAGAGCGAAGGATCCGCTTAGGTTAGACCATCCAAAAAACAAGAGACGTGACGGTACTACGTGCTTGAGTGTTTTGGTGAGTGAACAAAGAGAGATTGCATAGCTGTTGATGTGTAGGTAAGCTTGGGTAGATTAGAAATTGGTCATTGACGAACCAGCGTGTTGGTGTCGTGTAATCCTGATTAAATAACTTATAAGAAGTTTGTTTAAACAATTTCTAATAAGAGCAAATAGGTATTTGCAGAATCTCGTGTTTTGTTCTGTGTGTTACATGTTTGTTTTGTTCCGTGTGTTACATGTTCTAATCTTTACAGGTTTAAACTTGATTGGTTCCAGTTTAGGAAAGTGCATACGCATCCATTTGTTGACATGAGATCCTGAATGAGTTGAATATGTGGCGCAGCGAATAACCGAGATTCAGCTCGACCAAGTGTCTTTGAGAGACGACAAAAGGGACCTGCTTCTTGTTG
>PKML01051581.1:276153-316050 GCA_002933935.1 Eutrema yunnanense
ACAAATCTCTTCTTACCAGTCATAATATATACAACCTAACCCTTGGATTTTTTATATCTTCTTCCTCGATTTCTTTGATCTTGCAGATAATAACTATGGAGGGAGACAGTACTGTTTCTGGGTTAATGGGAAACGGAGCTCATCAGATCGACGAGAAGATTCTTCAGACGTTTCAAAATAGCTTTGTTCAGGTGCAAAACATATTGGACCACAACAGATTGCTGATAAACGAGATAAACCAGAACCATGAGTCAAGAATCCCAGACAACCTCGGACGAAACGTTGGTTTGATCCGAGAATTGAACAATAACGTGAGGAGGGTCGCTCATATCTATGATGATCTCTCCAACAACTTCTCCAAATCCATGGAAGCTTCATCGGAGGCAGACTCAGCGGGAGGAGGAGGAGGCCAGAAAAGAATCAGGCCTGCTCAAAACTAAAGATTTTATAGTTAAGGTAGAGATTGGGGGTTGTTTCTGTTTACTTTGTTTTCTATGTGGGTTAAATGCAAAGAAAGTAAGAGTTGGGAGGGGGGAATAAGAAGCAGAGTGCTAATATATATCTCGTTTTCTCTTTTGTCAACAGTTTATTTATCATCACCATTATCTCATTTTTCAAGTTGTTTAGAGTTAAGACTTGAGACTAAGAGTTTTCTTCGATTTGAGAAAGCGCTTAGAAACTAGAGAAGAAAGTTGAGATCTTGAAGATTAAAACAAAGAACATAACAATAAGTCAATAACAGAACACAAACGAAACTCGTGCTCAAGACGTTGATGTGTTGGTATGACTTTTCAAAACCAAGAAACTAAACCCAAAACCCAAGAAACAAAAGTTCTTGATCTCATTAAGGACAAAATGGGATAATCTATTACTAATAATGATGTTGTCCACATCGGATTTTAAACAATCAATTTTATTGGTTCACATCAACATNATGATCTCTCCAACAACTTCTCCAAATCCATGGAAGCTTCATCGGAGGCAGACTCAGCGGGAGGAGGAGGAAGCCAGAAAAGAATCAGGCCTGCTCAAAACTAAAGATTTTATAGTTAAGGTAGAGATTGGGGGTTGTTTCTACGTTATTTTCTATGTGGGTTAAATCAAAAGAAAGTAAGAGTTGGGGGGGGGGATATGAAGGAGAGTGCTAATATATATCTCGTTTTCTCTTTTGTTAACAGTTTATTTATCATCACCATTATCTCCTTTTTCAAGTTGTTAAGACTTGAGACTAAGAGTTTTCTTCGATTTGAGAAAGCGCTTAGAAACTAGAGATGAAAGTTGAGATCTTGAAGATTAAAACTGTTGGAACTCGTTTTTGACGAAGTGGCGTTGACCACTTTTCCGGTAGATTTTTCGGCGGAGACGTCTATCGGAATGACCGGATTTTGGACACGATGAAATCGCTGCCGTGAGCACTATAACATAGTGTATTCACTTGTCAAAATCTGAGTTGATTTGAATGAGAAATGGAGATCCAAAGTGGATGACTTGGAAAGCTTGAAATGCTTCAAAATTTGGTTAAGTCTAAAAACTAGAAAATATCCCACATTGGAAACTTGAGGTGAAATCCTCTTGTATATATATTGGAGAAGTCCCAACAAGGTTCAAAACCTTAGGACCACTTTGTGGGGAGAAGAGCAAACTCACACTAAACCATATGCACGCGCGCGGCGAGTCAAGTCAAGTCGAGCTCAGACTCGGGTTTGAGTGTTGGTTCGGGTAGATGGGTCTTGACCCAATAACCCATTTTTTTGCATCAAATTATTATTTGTGTAATTGATCACTACATAAATTATATATTTGGTCAAAATATAATAATAAATAATTATCATCATTATTTGAGAATTGATGTGACTCCTCATTCTCCTTTATTACCACAAATTAATTTGGCAATTAATTGTGCATTACTCCTAGAAAATAGAGACCACACAAGTCTTGTGACTCTTCTCTCATTTCATATATATATGAACAATCTCTCATATGAAG
The DNA here is from genome assembly GCA_002933935.1 of Eutrema yunnanense. Lineage (NCBI taxonomy): Eukaryota > Viridiplantae > Streptophyta > Magnoliopsida > Brassicales > Brassicaceae > Eutrema > Eutrema yunnanense. The sequence continues at coordinate 278,140 of PKML01051581.1, forward strand.
AAAAACATGAATCATCACTTTATTTTCCTTCTCTTGTCTTATGGTTTTTCTCCATGAGAGTACAACACATACAAAAATGGTTCGAAAGCTTATGATTTTGGGTGATGCGAATCATAAGAAAAATGCTTGTTGTATCCTGGGATTCGGAACGCTATGCAACCGTCACACTACGAGGCGTTTTCATAATTAAGGAAAGAGTGCCTCACCTATGCAAATCCGTTATTCCCCAAATTTTTGTATCGATATCATTTTAATATTATAATCATCGATTTATTTATGTACTTTACTTTACAAATTTATCAGTTTGCCCTATAGTAGAATATACGATCCTACAAAAACAAAGAACATAACAATAAGTCAACAACAGAACACAAACGAATCTCGTGCTCAAGACGTTGATGCGTTGGTATGACTTTTCAAAACCAAGAAACTAAACCCAAAACCCAAGAAACAAAAGTTCTTGATCTCATTAAGGACAAAATGGGATAATCTATTACTAATAAAAATTGATGTTATCCACATATGATTTTAAACAATCAATTTTATTGGTTCACATCAACATTTAAAATTAAAAAAAAGTTTACAATTTCTAATATTATTGTTAATAAAAAATATAAAATTATGTATAAAATTTTCATTAATAACAAAAAACCAATATGATGTTAAAATAGAAAAATTTCTTAATTTAAAATAGTGGTCTCAATTATATAAATAACTAAAAANATTTTTTATCATTCATCAATGTATTTCCGACAAGAGATTTTTGATTGAATAGATAATGCGGAAATGATCAAAGAAATTACACTATTTCTATTTTCTTACGGCTGGGGATTGCCATAGATGTAGGAGTTCTCTGTTTGAGTTGTTCTATTTGTTATTCAGGAATTTTTATGCAAGTTGTATTGATTTTACCTACTTTATTTGTCTTCTTGATCAAAGCTATGTTATGATGGGATATAAAAGGAATAAAAAATGATGTTAGAAAGAATTCACCATGAATTGAGAACGAAGACTACAATGGAGGAGAAATGACCATGTGTAAACCAATATTTTTAGATATAAAGTAATGTTTGTTACTTCAATATTCTTTGCAATGGGAACAAATATCCCCAACGGTTAGAGTTATCATCTCATCTAAGAACCATTGAAAAGTTAGTACAACCAATATGCCACCAACCAAAATTCCGGCGTCTACTTCTTCAAGGTAAAACTTACAAAAAGTTATATTTACTTTGTCGATTTTTTGTTATTTTAGATTTGTTTCAAACTTCATTCCATATTCATATATTATCTTGGTTTCAAAATTAATATTTTCATAAATATGAGAACAAGATTTATGCTTATTAGTTTGCTTTATAAATAGGAAATTTGTATTAATTAAAGTAGTTAAGGAAGGAGAATAGTTTTTACCTTTTTTCATTTTTTGTTGTTTTTAAATATAACGAGAATGAAACTGAATATGATGAAAAAAACTTATTCATTCTGATTGGAAGAAGTGGGGTATAATCATTGAAAAATCATTTAAATCTACCACAACCAATATGCTACCAGGCAAAAGTCTGGTCTCTACCTCTTCAAGATAAAACTTACAAAAAATAAATTTAGTTCGTCAATCTTTTGTGATTTTAAATTAGTTTCAAAATTTATTTCATATTCATCTATTATTTTGGTTTCAAAATTAAAGTTGTCATGAATCTGAAAACAAGATTTGTGCAGTTGTGCTTGTTGGTTTGCTTTTCAATTTGTAGATTAAATCAGAAATTTATATTGGTTAAACTAGCTAGGAAAGGAGAATAACTTTTAACTTTATTAATTTTTTTGTTAACGTGGATGAAACTGATTATGATAGAAAAAAACTTATTTTCCTGATTTGAAGAAGCGATGTGTAGTTTTATATCTTAGTGTCAAAACTATGTTTATTAAATATCATTTGATTAATTTGTTACACTTTTAGTTGATTTTGGTATACTAGCTTATAAGTATTTGACCAAATAATAGGTTTTTGAGACAAGACATACATAGATTCAAAACAAGACCGTTGAAACCTCACAAACTAGATATAATTTCTGAGATTAAAGTTGCAATTTTTTCTATATATTATTACAATCACCAATATACACAAAGTAATATCTCAATAAATATAATTGATCGCATATAGTTTTTGTCAAAATAATATTATAAGTGTTAGAAGCTTTGGGAGCTAGCATTGAAAGGTTTCAAGTCATGAGGAAAGTGATAATTGTGGATGCAACATTTCTCAAGAACGAATATGGTGGTGTACTAGTTTTTGCCTCAGCTCAAGATCCTAATCGTCACCATTATCCCATAGCGTTTGGTGTACTCGATGGTGAGAATAATGCAAGTTAGACCTGGTTTTTCGAGATTATGAAAACCGTTGTAGCGGACTCTTCCGAATTGGTATTTATGAGTGACAGAAATACAAGTCTCATCAGCACCATAGCTAATGTGTATCCCCAAGCTCATCATGGGTATTGTATATGGCATTTGTCCCAAAATGTGAAAGGTCATGTCAGTAACGGCAACAAAGACGTAGTCGCATGGAGATTCATAGAGTGCAGTAGGCTTTACACATCGGTTGAGTTCAACAGTGCTTATTGTTCCTATTTTCATTAATGAAATGTGAACTGACCTTTTAGCCCTTGTCGATTTAAAAAAAAATTGAAAAAGAAAAAGAGAAACCAAAGATAGAGACGGCCCGCCTCCCTCGCTCGTCTCGGACTCGACTCGACTCACTCCGCGACTCACTCCTCCATCGAGCTCGATCTCCATCGCCGCTGGAGTGAGCCCTCTCGCCACCGTTTCCTCCGCTGCCGAGCTCTCCATTGCCGCCGTTTCTTCGTTCTCTCCTCTGTTGCTGCATCGAGGTTTGTTCTTCAAGTTATGTGTTTTGGATTTTGGATTTGAGGGATTGAATTGGATTTGATATGGTATGCGCATCGGATGTTTTGGTCGATTAGGTCTATAAAGAGGTAACAAATGTATTTGGTAGCCCTGTTAGAATGTATCTTAACCGTTTGTATTTTAAATCTATGTAAAACTAGTGTTTTGTTCTGTAAAACTATTTATTGGCGTAATTGGCGTAATTCAAAATTACTCGACATAATAATTGGCGTAAAGTTGCAAAAATGTCGAATTAAAACATATTAATGGGGGAAAATCAACTGTAAAACTAAAAAATCAAAGTTTAAGAGTGGGTAAAACTAAATAAATTGAAACCAGCCAAAGTAAAACTATTTGGAACTTTTGTAAAATTACTACCTTTGGTAAAACTAAGTGCAATTTTTCGGCGCCAAAACGAGAACTTGCACCAAGATAACTGTCAAGTCATATAAATAGTTATATATTAACTACAACTTCAAATTAAATCTAAACAAAATATTTTCTCCTAATAAATGATGATAGTGGGAAACTCGAAGAGATTCGAAACTATCTCATCTCATAATGATGTTTTCATCTGTATTTCGCAACTCTTCCGCTCCTCTTCCAACTCTTATATCTCAACTGTATATCGCTCTCTCTCCCAACTCTTCCTCTTCCCTCTTCTGCAAACAAAAAAAAGAACAAGTGAGCGATCACATTTTTCCCTTCTTCTCTTTAAAAAAAAAAAGTTAAGAGATGGCAAGAGCGGTCAGCATGATATCGAAGTTAAACAGAAAGAAACAGGATTGGAACCTCACGGTGAAGATCATCCGTGTGTGGATAAGAGATTGGGGATCTGGCCCAAAGATGAACCTGCTTCTTTGTGATGAAGAGGTAAGAGGAATATATATATATATATATATATATATATATATATATATCATTTTCTCTTCTAAATTTCTCTATCAAGGAACAAGGATAGGATAGGAGATCTCATAGGATAGACACCACTGTTTTTGTTATCTTCAGGGAACAAGAATACAAGCGAATGTTTGTGGGGAATCATTTCGTTTGTTCTCGTGGGTGAAGAACTTTGAGCGGTATTGGTTCAATCTCAAGCATTTTACATTGTCGTATTATGCGAACAAATCGAAACTCCTATGAAATAGATTTCGATGGAAAGACAACCTTTAGTTTGCTCAAAGACTATCCAAACCAAAATCATTTTTTGGTTTTCACCCCCATCATGGACATCATTCGGTAAGAAGTTTCAGAACGGTATCCTATAGGTATGAGTAACTTTGATTGTATCTTAACCGTTTGTGTTTTAAATCTATGTAAAACTCAATAAAACTGGTGTTTTGTTCTGTAAAACTATATATTGGATCTGTGGGTGTTGGTAAAACTCCGTAAAACTGGTGTTTTGTTCTGTAAAACTATATATTGGATCTGTGGGTTTTGGTAAAACTCCGTAAAACTGGTGTTTTGTTTTGTTTTATAGATGTTTTAGGAGTAATCACGTGGGTTGGTAATCCACGGATGAAGACAACCGTTCAGTTTACCATCCGAGATAGAAAGTAAGTGTTTTGTTTTGTTTTGTTTTTGTTTTGTGACATGTTTAAAGGGTTATCGTGTTTTGTTAGTAAATGTTTTTTTTTGTGACAGGTTTAAAGGGTTAGAGTGTTTGGCTCATGGAGAAATGGCCGAGCAATTATCTTCACATTTTACAAGCGCGAATGATTGGCACATCTTCTGCATTTTAAGATGTTTCCGGGTCGAAACATTAGGAAGTGAGTTGTGAAGGAGCCCTGGTTTATATCACTACGATTTAAGTCATTGTCTATTATGATATATATCGTAGTGAATTCATGGCTTAAATCTTTTTTTTTTATAGATAATTCATGGCTTAAAACAGAAGAAGGCCTCTCAAACATTGAATTTGAAGATTATGCCTCTTTTCCAGAACTATATAGTTTTCTAATTCGGTAAGATTATGCGTTTCAAATATATATAGGTACCCTTATCATATTCAATTAGCATGTTTACTAATTTTCTAAACCTATAAATGTTTACAGGTACCCATATCCTCCACCAGACCCAGCAACCTACAACAACGACCACAAGCTTGGATTTACTCCATTCTAATAATAAGACAATATATTGTAGTGTTNTATATTATTACAACCACCAATATACACAAAGTAATATCTCAATAAATATAATTGATCACATATAGTTTTTGTCAAAATAATACTCCCTCTGTTCTATATTAAGTGATGTTTAAGGTTTTTACACACCAATTAAGGATTTATTTAATTTTTATTTTTTATATACTAAAAACATCATTTATTGTACATTTAAACATAATTCAACCAATAAGAAAACAATCTGCAAAATACAAAGAGTAAAAACCAATTAAAAATTATTTAATTTTGCATTGATTGATGAGAACATCACTTATTTGAAAACAAAAAAACCTCTAAAACATCACTTATTACAAAACGGAGAGAGTATTAAAAAGAATACCCACACGTAGCGTGGATGCAAAGCATAGTTTTCTTAGATTCATAAACCTAGAAGCCTCACCATTGCATATACAATAAAACCTCTATAAATTAATACTCGATAAATCAATAATTTTTTTCGGTCCCAAAATTGGTGTAAGAGCCAAATAATATCTCGATAAATTAATATATATATATAAATAAAATATTAGAATCACAACATTATTAATTTATAGAGGTTTGACTGTATAAGGAAAAGGCTCGGGAAAGAACAAATCAATGGTGAAACCTTGCAAAAACCGAGCCATCACCGCTGCCGTTGTCGCTTACCACCGCGAGTGAGGGAAAAAACCGAAAGCGTTGTGATATACTCTATATTTTACTGTTTTTATTACGGATTTTATTATTTTATCTAAGCATTTTTATTCGATTTTGTGCTTTTTGAGGTAGTTTTCTTATATTTGTAGTTTTAAAGTCTATATAGGTCAAATCATTAAAAAGGATGTAAAATGGAGCCAAAAATGAGTTGTCCATGTCCAAGACATGTCTCCAAGTCCAAAATACCAGCCATATATCAAGAAGCCAAGTAAGATGGATGTTAATTGCTCAATAGCACTGCACTTCAGCACCAGAAGTTTTCCCTTCGTTTGATGCCTTCCTATTTATGGATTGAGATGAAATGTGGTACCAAGATAGCTTTTTGAATCTTCTTTCACATGGAATTGGTTTGAAGCCGTTTGGAGCAGTAGTCAGGAAGATAGATCGATTATTCTGAAGACATATCCGTCTGGATCGGAAAAAGAGACAAATGCATAAATGAGGCCCAAGCTCGGCCCAGGAGCTCGGCCCAGGATTTTTGTCGTCGATCCTGCGCCCCTGCGACAAAAAAAAATGCTTTTTCGGTGTAATGAAATTCTAGGTCGACTTTAGGGCTATAAATACTTGTTTTAGCCTCTTGTAAGCAATAAGCCACCACAATAAACACATCCACGTTTCTCTTATCACCAAACACGATTTTTATATGTTTTTCATTGATTTTGGATTCTAAGAGCTTCAAGGAGAATATCTCGACTTTGTACTTCGATATAGAGAAGTTTTCTCATCCTTACTCTTTTAATACAAGTATTCTCATCATGATATCTGTTCATACTCTTTGTGTTTCATCTCTGGTCATGTGTGAGTAGTCATCTTGCTAGGTTGTTAGTAATCAAAGAATTCATTAATTGTTAAACATTTATCGATTAAATTTGGAATATCTATTGGTTTCTTCATCTTTACTCACTCGTAATGTTGCATGCTTTTCTGATCATCCAGCATCAGACATTGGGTTAATATACTCTCCAAAAACTTGTTATATTGCCAGAACTAGTATTTGACGAGCAATACGTTGTAACCTTCCAAAAGTCGAGTTGCGGAGTATTGTGAACAATTGAATCTTGAACGGATTAATGCATGTTTTCAACTTGTAATAACCATCGAAAGTTGAGTCTATTAGGTTGTTAAAACATAGTGGTCGGAGCCACGAAAGTGGAATGATTATACATCTGTGATTTGATCTAAAACGGTTTTTATTATTTACCTATCATTCAATTTAAATGGTTTATTAATTTATGAATTTCTGCGATTAAGTGAACGCCTAGTGTTTTCTCTTATTGAATTTGCATCGTTTTATTTACTTGTTTACGCATTTTAGTTTTCAATCTTTTCAAAAACCAAAACCATAATATTTTGTTTTAGCTTAATTTTGTTCTTATAAATGTGTAGTACAACTTGAGGTCTCTGTGGATCGATCCCACCTATACTATTTTGATTTGTTGTGCGCTTGCAAATAGTAGAAGTTAGGTAAAAAATTTACCCACATCAAATTTTTTGGCGCCATTGCCGGAGATCTTTTATAGATTGTCTACAAGTTTCAGATTGGAATTTAATCTAAAACGTATTTCTAAATTTTCTTTTATTTTGCAGATTTTTTTTTTTTGGTTTTATCTTTGATCGTTTCAGAAGAAAGTTCGAGCAAATATGGCTGAAATCATTCATAACAAGCAGCCACCGTACCTAGCTCAACTCCCTGGAGTAATTCCCGTTAACTAGCAACCTTGTGATGGAGTCCAAAATCCCTTCGCACAAGTCGGATTCAAACATCTCCCTATTTATGTCGGTTTGCAACAACAACAACAAGCTCATGATAACCAATGGTTGGCGCCTAATCATGACAACATTGGAGATTTTGATTCAATACCAGCACTTCTCAATGATCGAAATCCAATCCTCACTTCAACTCTTCAAGATCAAGACTTCGAGATAAAACCGCAAGTCATTGCTTTAGTGAAGCAAAATCGCTTTGAAGGTCATCCTGAAGAAAATCCTTTGGATCACGTTGATTCTTTCGACGATATATGTAGTACTGTAAGTGCTAATGGAGTTTCCAAGGACTCTATTAGATGTCGCCTATTCACTTTTTCTCTAGCGGGAAAAGCACTCTGATGGATGAAGTCACTTTCACCTCATTCGATCACCACTTGGATCGAGTATAAATGAGCCTTCCTCAATTAATTTTTCACCAAGCAAAGGGCGAACCTATTAAAAAGTAAGATCTCTGGTTTTCAACAATGACCAATCAAGCCATTCCATGAAGCTTTGGAACGTTTCAAAAAATATGCAAGAGATTGTCCACAACACGGTTTTTCGGAAGGTAACTTATGGAGCATCTTTTGCCACAGAATTACGCACGAGTACATGCTATCCCTTGATATAGCAAGTAATGGGAAATTTATGAACAAGTCCATAGAAAAAGTCAAATTATTCATAGACAACTTGGCTGCGGGTGACTACAAAATGGGCCGAGCTATGACAAGACCGTTTAAGCCATCAACACCATTTCAGATTCTACAAAAATTTCGGAAATGGATGAGTTAATTTCTAAATTTCTTAAGGAGCAGTCAAGAATTGTTCAAGCTCGTGAAGTCTCTACAGCCACTGATGATGGGATTTATCAAGGAAACTTTGGTGGTCTTTCAGAAAATCAACAAAAAGACGTAAACTACGTAAGTGTGCAAAACCAGAATTTCGGTAATAGGAGTTTCTTTAGCCCGAGCTACAAACCTCAAGATCGTTTCTACACCAACCAGAACGTGACTCAAGGGACTCATTTCAAGACTCAGAAACAATATGCTCAAGGTTTTCAAATGAGTTTATATCAACCGAGAAAACAATTCCCACATGTACAAGGTTCTAAAACCGTAGCACCCATGGAGTGGGAAATGAGTAACTTTGAATCTATGATATATGGATTCATCCAATATCAGAGGCAAAGTAACAAGGAGATATACGAACGGATGGATGCTTTACATCACGACATCAACAACAAACTTGATTCACTCTCTTCTCATGTGAAACAACTCGATCTCCAAGTAGCTCATATCGCAGGTTCTCTCAAGAAATTGGTTGGAGTCCTACCAGTCCAAGCTGAGGTGAATCCAAGGAAAGAACATGTTGCTGCCATCACACTTATGAGTGGTACCCAGTTAGATGAAGTGGAAATACCAAAATAAACCAAGGAGGAACCGCTAACAGTCGAGGTGATCGCGAATGAAGAAGAAATAGCCAAAACCGATGTTGCCTAAATGAGCATTCTTTTACGAACTTTAGATGGTTATGATCCATCATAATTCCCTCGTTCTTGTTCATTATTTAGAGCTTCAACAATTTTTGTAGACTCAAATTCTATCGATTGCATGTGGCAAAAGTCTTATGAGTTCTGTCAATGAAAATTAAGAACATAATCAAAATATGAATGCAACACAACAAGTAGAATCAAGTAATAGTATGAATCTTTGTCTATGTTTTATGAATTTTGAATCAACTAATACTATGAATTGAATGACACATTGAGATGATGAATCAAATCACATATGAATGAATGAATCAAATCACAGATGACTGAAACCACATATGAATGAAACATACCATGTCCATTATTCACGACTCACAAACGCTTTCAACTTCTGTCTTAGACTCTCAGTTGTGTGATTCAGCTGAATGAGTATTGGCTTTTGAGTTGCCTTTAGCTGCCAAATTAGATTAATTATAGTAGGGTTTATCTAAAAGTGACTCTAGTTGGTGCGAAAGGTTTGAAGATATGGATTTAAATTTAAATCCTTACAATATTTATAACTCAATCAACGGTCTCCAAATCATAACGAATTAACTCATGGTTTCAATTTCGAAGTATATGTGTACCTGATAATAGTTTATTAAACCATATCACAATGAACAATTCTCAAATTCATATCAAACTTCATATGATTTCTTCAAAATTAGAGATAATGAGATCATCCATCGATGTATCTTGAAATCGCGAATCACTGATGTTGGATATATATGTAAAATATACTAAATGATACTATACAAGAGATTATGTTTGGATAGTTGTGTATCCACGTTGATATTTGTCTTTCTATGGATAGTTGTCTATCTAGATATTTAGTTGTCTATCCAGTTGGATAACTTGGATAGTTGTCTATACATGTATAGTATTCTAATATTTGTCAGTTGGAAAACGTGGTATTTAAGACAAAAAAATATATTATTTGTTTTAAAATTGATAGATGGATCAATATATATGCTGCGATGTGAAAAATCATATTGAAAAGCATGCATCGAAACTCTGAGACAGAATCGAAGAAATCTCCATCATTATCTCTTTTGAAATCGCATTTACGAAAACAGTCTCAACTCAATTGAAGAAATTTTTGATTTCTATGAGAACTCTTCTTCTTTTGCGGTGTAGACCGCAAACTCGCAAAACCGTGACGATATACCCGCAAAACCCGTAATCCACATGGGTTTGGACCGCAAAACGCGCTATTTTATGGACACATAAAACATCGCCCCATAGCGGTCCTAGTTAGGCCCGACCCGTGGGTCACGACCCGTATTGACACCTCTAAGCATTAAATCTAAATTAATTAAACAAAAACAAAATGTTTACTTTCTCTAAATTGACTTGATTAGTATTTCTAGAGTTCCTAATAGGCCACCTGAATCTTTTAATTGGCTGATATTGAACTTTTCTGATGATGTAGACCAGTAGACGAAAATCAATATTTCATATGGTAAAATCACATATTTCCACTTAGCTTTAGGTATCATTTTCGTAAGGTTTCAGAGGTCTCCAATGATGTGAAATCCCAAAAAAAAAAACACCATTAAATATTAAGTTATCTTGGGTAGTGACCAAAAACGTCCTAGAAATAATTATATATAAAAAAAATATGTATATAAGTTACTTGGAACCCAAAATTGTGGAAACTGGAAAGCATGACGCACCGTTAAACCAATTTTTAAACAACCAAATAAATTTGGCATACCACAACAGAAAGTATCAAAAGGAGATACTTTGTATATATCTTCTCCAACAATGCATATACATTGTTGTTGTGTCTCTATTGATTACAGTAAACGACAATTTTCTTCTCCTCGTCAATAAAGAAACTCATGTCGCTCAAAATCTTAAGTATGCGAGTTTTAAATCCAATGTTAATATTTAAATCCACTGTTGAGAACTTGCTCCACGACACAAATATGGTCTCAAGAGCATAGAACTCGTATCTATTTGGATGATTAGCAGTATAATTTATCTTCTAACAGTCGAGAAACGTTGACGTGTCAATTCCATTGAGATTCCTTATTGAATAAACCTTACATTCCTTCAGCATGAGCCTGATACTGGCCCTGTTCGTTTGTGTATATGGGTGCCGCGTCTAGAAACTGCATCTAGACGCAGTATCAGGACGCATCATCCAGACGCATTTCGTTTATGTGTTTAGTTTTTGCATCTAGAAATTACATCCGGATGCAGTTATGTTTGTTTGTGTGTTTGCATATATTATTGGATGCATTTTAAAACCAAATGACTAAAAAAGACATGTTCTATGTTTATAACAATTTGTTTAATCTAAAGTATATTTACAACTAAAATAATTATCAAATTAATATTTAAATAACTTATAAAATTCGATTTTAATGAAATAATTATATTTAAGAAAATATTTTTTTTATAAAACTTTAAATACAAATAAATAAATAAATAAAAACTAAAAACACATTACTAACAAACATTTTTAATACATAAAAAACAAAGTCTAGAAACATTTTAAAACATAGTAAAAAAATAATAGATATAAAATGCTAATATGGAAGTCGACGTCTAGAGGTGTTAAAATGGGCGGGTGGCCCATTGTCCGTCCATGTCCAACAAATTATGGACGGTCTTGGACAAACCCAAAACAGAAACGGGTTTAAATGGACAATGTCCAATTTCGCCCATGGACAAAACGGACTAGACAAGTTGGATATTGGGCCGCCCGAAATACATAAAAAGTTAGGTCAAAATCAATTTGGGGTTTTTTTTTAGAAATCAGAAACACGATTTTTTTTCTAGAAATCAGAAACACGATTTTTTTCTCCTCCGCTCTCTGTCAATCTCTGCCTCTGCTCACTTCAGCTCGTCTTCCTCGCCAAATTCCTCTCTTTTCTGGCCAATACCTAGCTCTACTGGTAACATCAGCTCAGGTTCGTCCTCTTAGTTCTCTGCTTGTTTTTGTTTTAATTAATCTATTCAATTTCCCATATGGGTTTACTTGAACTTGTGTAATACATTGCTAATTTGATTTAGTCTCTTCTTTTGGTGTTAAACGATGTTATCTCATATGGGTTTTGCTGATTTGATTTAGTATCTTCTTTTGGTGTTATCTCATATGGGTTTTGCTGAAATTAGTTCATCGTTTTCTGGTTATAGGCGGCTTGGATAGAGTAACAACGACGTCATCAGCCTTGAATTCTTAGTTGTGAATTGCTGTTTGTTTTGTCCTCTGATGTCTAATCTCTGATGTTTGGGAAAAGAAGGCATAAAACTCTGTTTTTGTTTCTTGATGTTGTGTTGTTTTTTTTTTATCTCAGATGGATAATAACGAGGATACTATGAACCTCAATGATGATGACTATATGAGTGGGGATGATATGGTGGATCAAATTGAAGAGAATCCGGGGGAAACTGATTCATTAGTGAGTACGGCTGACAAGAGAGGTAATAATAAACATAAGCGTTCTAGGTGTTGGAAGAATTTTAAGATCATTGGAGATAAGTTGCCTGATGGTAAGAATGATGTTAGATGCAATTATTGCTTCGGAATCTTCGTTTAGCATTGGAAGCCGTGTCTTGAAAAAGTATATGAGTTCTCTTCTTCCTTCAAATGTGCAAACCTTGATTTGTGCAAGAAATTGGTTCCTCGGTTTTAAAGAGATTGGTAAGTTTTGTTCTTATGTTCTTTTGTCATTTTTGAATCAATTGAAATTGGATTTCAAGAGATAACTAAAATTTGTGTTCTTTTGTTGTGATTAGGTGATCCATTTGAGTTCATTGAGGAAGACAATGAAGGAGAAGAAGGAGAAGAAAAAGTTCATTGAGGAAGACTTTGTTGTTTTTATAGACATTTGTTGTTTTTCTAGACTTGCATTGCTACTTTGCTAGACTTGAATCATATGAATTTATAATGTTTTGATTATGATATAACTAAAATAAACCATCAAACTCATTAAAATTGATCAATCATATTGATAACAAACGAAAGATTATCTATAAAACAAAGAAAAAAAAAACAAAAACAAACAATCTTCTATTCTGTTTGGACATGGTCACCCATGGACAGTCCATTTGGACATGGTCGTTAATGGTCTTGGCCGTTAGTGGATATGGACATTTTTTGTCCACAATCAAAATGGTCAATCTTGGACGGGTCAAAATGGACGTGGACAACTCATTTTGACAGCTCTATCGACGTCCTCTCGCTATCTCCTCCGTGATAGAATCACGTAAATTCTCCATCGCTCTATCACCAATCGGTATGTATGGAATATGTTCATTGTTATTTTCGTTATTTTCATCCACTTGATCACCATGATGTTTATATTTTTTTACCGCTTCCCAATGTGCAAAATCACGGTCCTCATAATATGAATCTCGTATAAAATTGTGGAGTGCCATAGTTGATGTCACAATTTTCACCCATTTTTTAGCCCATACTTGGGATGTTTTCGGTCCAAAATCCTCCATTTGGCTTTCCATACTCCAAATGTTCGCTCAATAAACGACCGTAAACCAGAATGTATGCGGTTAAACAATTCTCTAGTGTTTGTAGGTGGTCCTCCCCTCGCAAACAATTCTCTAGTGTTTGAAGGCCTAGATAACTAATTCTAGTTGGGTATCCAGAATCGACTAGGTAATATTTCCCATTTGGCAGATGAAGAAAAGAAGGTTCTTGTGTAGCACAATGTGTTAGCACTTTTGTATCATGTGCTCTACCAGGTACTCCAACATAAGCGTATATGAATTTCATACTGAAATTACATATAGCAAGCACGTTCATCGTCGCTTCTGCTTTTCGGCCTCTATATGGTTCAACATTCTGAGATGGAGGACAAACCGACACATGAGTGTCATCAAGGGCTCCAATACAATTCCTTAAAGGAAAATATCTTCTCTTTGCTAGAATAGGTCTAGCACTTGTGAACTCACTTGTTGTAGGCTTCACAATGTCTGCTGCAAGTTTCAAGAGGACACTCAACACTTCATCTAACTTCCTTTTCACTGTATCAAGAGAATGTTGATATCTCTCAGCTAAGACATGTATAGTTAAATCTGGTGCAACCATCTCTCTAAACATCGCTACACTCTCCTCAAGATAAGCATGCTGAGATTCCTTTAGCTCATATTGCTCTGATAGCTTCTGGCATAAACTCATAAATGTTCCTTGACTCATGCGTAAAATATCAAAGCATTGATTCTCAGACTCAAACATAAACCTTTGCACATGACGCCAACCTTCACCTCGATTTGTCCTATGTCTGTCTCCACAAATTTCTTGGACAACAGCATACATGTTTTCCTCTTCATCTAATACCAAGTCCATGTCATCATCTTCAGTAAGAATTCACAATGTATCCTGCAACCATTGCAATATAAAAATCCTAGAACATTAGAAGCACAAATAGAAAGACCTTTTTGAACATAATATAGATGAAAATGTCATACACAAAATCAGTTTCAAAGACATCACATACATAACTAGAATCCATAGCTAAAGAACGAATAACATAACTAGAATCTTTGAATACACGATCAGTTTCAAAATCAATTTAAAAATCAGCTTCAAAATCAGTTTCTCATGCATCTCTACTATCTGCTTTCACCAATCTTTGTTTCACCAATTTCTACTGTCACCATTCTATGTTTTCACTAGTCTCAAACTCCAAGTATAGAAATTTGTTCCCATCATCTTCATAACACAAGAACGTTTGACGATTGGCAGGATCTTCCTTGAGGTGTTTGATTGATGCTTTGTACAAAGGAGACCACATTTATACTAGGCAGCGAATGTAAAACCCTCATAGCTCGAAGCTGACTACAACTATAATAAGGGTGTCTTTCTATAAGTTTGTTCTTGTGAGAGAGTATCTCATCACGTGATTGAATGTTGTCTCTAATCAAATCAGCTACAACTTGCGTTGCTACTGCGTGTCTTTTCTGCTTAGACCTTGGTGGATTATGTGACACACCAGTTTCATGATTAGGAGGGTCATTATGCCTTGCTTCAGCTGCATCATCAGATTTGTGAATGGGCTCATCATGCATCATGGTGTCTAAATGGTTTTCACTTTGTTGAGCACTCCAACCTCCAGTTCATGTTATATGAACAACATCAAAGAGATCTTCCATTAAATCAATGTTTACTACTGGTTTATCTTTTATCTTTCTAGCTCCAGGCCATTCATGTAATCAAAAATCACAGCACCGTTAGAAAGACTTTTGAAAAAAGAACCAAGCATAACAAAGAGTTAGAAAGAGAATACCTTACAACGCTCCTCCCACCAATCATCACTCATTTCTATGAAGTCATTTGAATCATAACCAAAACCACTTCTGTTATGAGTCAATTTCTTCAAAGTTGTATACTACTTCTTGAAAGTATAAAACTTATTCCTAAATTTTGACCATATATGCTTTTCTCCAAATGTCTCATGAAACTTGGTTATAATAGTTTGTCTCCCAGCATCATTTACCAAATGTTTCCTTATATTTCCTTTGAATCTCTCTTCAATTCGTAGTTGAAGATACACATGTGTTTGTTCATCGCTCTATGAATGATTCTAATGTTCCAAATAATATTTCCAAGATACTTGAATCAACATCATTCAATAGAATATGAATTACAGTGGTAGATACTTACATCGGTACCCGGGATTGATGTCATTGTTTTCTCAGTCTTGAATGAAAATATGTAAAGACAAATAATTGATCTGAGTTTGGAAACAGAAACTCAGTAACATAAACAGTGACCACAACAAGTGTATGCATATCACTTAAACTCAATAGATAAGCTTTAGTCTAGCCTCAAACTACAGTTACTACAGTTATAGTGTACGCATATCACTTAAACATGTCTAGAATGCACCTGAAACTTTAGTGGAGGATGAGGAGTTAGAACATGCAAGAATGATCGTGACCCTAATGGTGAAGCAAATGTATTCCAACGGTGATACAGAATATTTTCAGTGTTGTCTTTTAGTATCCCACATTGAACATATATAGATCAATGTATATATGATTGCTAAAGGGTATACATACATCAGTACATACAAATCATTCACAATGTATTCTCCACTCCCAGGCTTCAGTGAACACAACAACAAAAGAGACTGAGAAAGAGAAGAGAGAAAAAGAATTTGCCTTTTTGTGTTCTATCACGGATCGATGAACTCGAACTCAGAAAAAACCACAACCCAGAAAATGTTTAAGCAAATGTTTTACCCACGAAAAACTACAACCCATAAAAAGGTACCTGAAAAATCACTATCAGATCCGAAGCAGAAAATCAATTTGCGCGAGCATTAGTGAGAGATTGAGCTTTGTTCCCCAAATCCTCACCAAAATCGATGACCCAAGCCGCCAACGATCGAAGAAGAAGAGCTGGTAACGATCAACGAAATCGAGAGATTGACCTGGCAACAACGATCGAAGAAGAAGAGCTCGGTTTGGAGAGGAGATCAAGATTTAGGAAATTAGGGTTTATGATAGTTTGATGTAATTCTTTGATTTAGTCAGGGTTATTTTAGACATTTACATTTTTTGGATGCACTTTCTGCATCTGGATTCTTCTTTAAAACGCATCTGAAATATATGAATTTTTTAGATGCATTTTCCATGTGCATCCAGTTTATGTGTTTAAATTCCATTAAACGAACTGTATCTGATATCTGCAGATAGATGCAGTTGCTAGATAGACAAAAGAACATGCCCTAAATCAATGAATTACATCAAACTATCATAAACCCTAATTTCCTAAATCCTCTCCTCTCAAAACCCGAGCTCTTCTTCTTCGATCGTTGTTGCCAGGTCAATCTCTCGATTTCGTTGATCGTTGCCAGCTCTTCTTCTTCGATCGTTGGCGGCTTGGATCATCGATTTCGGTGAGGACTTGGGGAACAAAGCTCAATCTCTCACTAATGCTCGTGCAAATTGATTCTCTGCTTCGGATCTGATAGTGGTTTTTCAGCTACCTTTTTCTAGGTTGTGTTTTTTCGTGGGTAAAACATTTTCTGGGTTGTGGTTTTTTCTGAGTTCGAGTTCATCGATCCGTGATAGAACACAAAAAGGCAAATTCTTTTTCTCTCTTCTCTTTCTCAGTCTCTTTTGTTGTTGTGTTCACTGAAGCTTGGGAGTGGAGAATACATTGTGAATTATTTGTATGTATTGATGTATGTATACCCTTTAGCAATCATATATACATTGATATATATATATGTTCAATGTGGGATACTAAAAGACAGCACTGAAAATTTTATGTATCACCGTTGTAATACATTTGCTTCACCATTAGGGTCACGTTCATTCTTGCATGTTCTTACTCCTCATCCTCCATTAAAGTTTCAGGGGCATTCTAGACAGGTTTAAGTGATATGCATACACTATAACTGTAGTTTGAGGCTCAACTAAAGCTTATTTATTGAGTTTAAGTTATATGCATACACTTGTTGTGGTCACTGTTTATGTTACTGAGTTTCTGTTTCCAAACTCAGATCAGTTATTTGTTTTTACAGATTTGCATTCAAGACTGAGAAAACAATGACATCAATCCCGGGTACCGATGTAAGTATCTACCATTGTAATTCATATTCTATTGAATGATGTTGATTCAAATATCTTGGAAATGTTATTTGCAACATTAGAATCTTTCATGGAGCGACTAAACACGTGTGTATCTTCAACTACGAATTGAAGAGAAATCGAAAGAAAATATAAGGAAACAATTGGTAAATGATGCTGGGAGACAAACTATTATAACCACGTTCTATGAGACATTTGGAGAAAAGCATACATGATCAAAATTTAGGAATAAGTTTAATACTTGCAAGAAGCAGTATACAACTTTGAAGAAATTGACTCATAACAGGACTGGTCTTGGTTATGATTCAAATGACTTCATAGAAATGAGTGATGATTGGTGGGAGGAGCGTTGTAAGGTATTCTATTTCTAACTCTTTGTTCTTTTTGCAAAAGTCTTTCTAACGGTGCTGTGAGTTTTAGTTTCTGATTTTATTTCTTCTCTTATTGTTTGATTACATGAATGGCCTGGAGCTAGAAAGATAAAAGATAAACCAATAGTAAACATTGGTTTAATGGAAGATCTCTTTGGTGCTGTTCATATAACATGAGCTGAAGGTTGGAGTGCTCAACAAGGTGAAAACCATTTAGACACCATGATGCATGATGAGCCCATTCACGAGTCTGATGATGCATCTGAAACAAGGCATAATAACCCTCCTAATCATGAAACTGGTGTGTCACATAATGCACCAAGGTCTAAGTGAAAAAGACGCGCAGTAACAACACAAGTTGTAGCTGATGTGATTAGAGACAACATTCAATCACGTGATGAGATACTCTCTCACAAGAACAAACTTATAGAAAGCCACCCTGATTATAGTTGTAGTCAGCTTCGAGCTATGAGGGTCTTACATTCACTGCCTAGTATAAGAATGTGGTCTCCTTTGTACAAATCAGCAATCAAACACCTCAAGGAAGATCCTGCCAATCGTCAAACGTTCTTGTGTTATGAAGATGATGAGAACAAAATTCTGTACTTGGAGTTTGAGACTTGTGAAAACAGAGAACTGTGACAGTAGAAATTGGTGAAACAAAGATTGGTGAAAGGAGAGAGTAGAGATGCATGGGAAACTGATTTTGAAGCTGAAACTGATCGTGTATTCAAGGATTCTAGTTATGTTATTCGTTCTTTACCTATGGATTCTAGTTATGTATGTGATGTCTTTGAAACTGATTTTGTGTATGACATTTTCATCTATATTATGGTCAAAAAGGTCTTTCTATTTGTGCTTCTAATGTTCTAGGATTTTTATATTGCAATGGTTGCAGGGTACATTTCGAATTCTTATTGAAGATGATGACATGGACTTGGTATTAGATGAGGAGGAAAACATGTATGCTACTGTCCAAGAAATTTGTGGAGTGGTGGACGTAAATCTTGGTAGACATATACATAGGATAAATCGAGGTGAGGGTTGGCGTCGTGTGCAAAAATTTATGTTTGAGTATGAGAATCAATGATTTGATATTCTACGCATGAGTCAAGGAACATTTATGAGTTTATGCCATAAGCTATCAGAACAATATGAGCTAAAGGAATCTCAACATGTTTATCTTGGGGAGAGTGTAGTGGTGTTTATAGAGATGGTTGCACAAGACTTAACAGTACGGGTCTTAGCTGAGCGATATCAACATTCTCTTGATACAGTGAAAAGGAAGTTAGATGAGGTGTTGAGTGTGCTCTTGAAACTTGCAGCAGACATTGTGAAGCTTACAACAAGTGAATTCACAAGTGTTAGCCCTATTCTAGCAAAGAGAAGATATTTGCCTTTAGAAATTGTATTGGAGCTCTTGATGGCACTCATGTGCTGGTTCGTCCTCCATCTCATAATGTTGAACCATATAGAGGCCGAAAAGCAGAAGCGGCGATGAACGTGCTTGCTATATGTAATTTCAGTATGAAATTCATATACGCTTATGTTGGAGTACCTGGTAGAGCACATGATAGAAAAGTGCTAACACATTGTGCTACACAAGAACCTTCTTTTCCTCATCCGCCAAATGGGAAGTATTACCTAGTCGACTTTGGATACCCAACTAGAATTGGTTATCTAGGCCCTCATCGTAGAATTCGATACCATCTTGATATGTTTGCGAGGGAAGGACCACCTACAAACACTAGGGAATTGTTTAACCGCATACATTCTGGTTTACGGTCGTTTATTGAGTAAACATTTGGAGTATGGAAAGCCAAATGGAGGATTTTGGACCGAAAACATCCCAAGTATGGGCTAAAAAAATGGGTGAAAATTGTGACATATGGCACTCCACAATTTTATATGAGATTCAGATTATGAGGACCGTGATTTTGCACATTGGGAAGCGGTAAAAGAATATGAACATCATGGTGATCAAGTGGGTGAAAATAATGAAGATAACAATGAAGATATTCCATACATACCGACTAGTGATAGAGCGATGGAGGATTTACGTGATTCTATCACGGAGAAGATAGCGAGAGGACGTCGACTTCCATATTAGCATTTTATATCTATTACTTTTTTACTATGTTTTAAAATGTTTCTAGACTTTGTTTTTTATGTATTAAAAATGTTTGTTAATAATATGTTTTTAGTTTTTATTTATTTATTTTATTTAAAGTTTTATAAAAAAATATTTTCTTAAATATAATTATTTCATTAAAATCAAATTTTATAAGTTATTTAAATATTAATTTGATAATTATTTTAGTTGTAAATATACTTTAGATTAAACAAATTGTTATAAACATAAAACATGTTCTTTTTAGTCATTTGGTTTTAAAATGCATCCAAATAAAATATGCAAACACACAAACAAATATAACTGCATCCAGATACAATTTATAGATACAAAAACTAAACACATAAATGAATTGCGTCTGGATGCTGCGTCCAAATACTGCGTCTAGATGCAGTTTCTAGACGCGGCACCCAGATGCACAAACGAACAGGGCCTTAGTCAGGGTTATTTTAGACATTTACATTTTTTGGATGCACTTTCTGCATTTGGATTCTTCTTTAAAATGCATCTGAAATATCTGAATTTTTTAGATGCATTTTTCATGTGTTTCCAGAAACTGCGTTCAGTTTGTGTTTAATTTCCATTAAACGAACCGTATCTGATAACGTAGATACAGTTGCTAGATGCACAAAAGAACAGGCCCACTGTCTTGCTGTTTTATCAAAGTGTCTTTTGATGAATCTCGGACCTTTGAATATAGCGCGATGGTACCATCCTTTGCAAGTAGATTGTATCATCTCAAAGATGTTAATGGAACCCTAGAGAGTATCTCCTCTTCCAAATCCAGTGGAAGTTTGGAGATCCAAAGGTTATATATTTCTTTAGATCCATTGCACGAATATTCATGAAAGTAGTGATTACCAAATCCCATAACTAACATGAAACTCTGTAATCAACACATCTTTGAAGCAAAATCTTATGGATATGTAATATGTTTATGTTTTGCTTGTGAACGCCAAAGTACTGTGCTTTCCTTCTGATATTGTCACGATCTCGTCCTAGTTTTCGCAATGTATGTTCTTTCAGACATGGCTAACACCAAGAGTACCTAAATGTAGCCAAAAGAAAAAGTTATACTAACAATTTATCATATGAGAGTGACTCGTTATAAGAAAGACACTTACGGATTGGTTATAGATAATCCGAATGGGTTAGAATGGCCTCTACTCTATCCAGTGATGCTTCTAAACGCCCCGAGCTCATGTTGAATAACGGTTCTTCAGTACCAAGCGCCCTGTTTCATTCATCCGATACCATCATCAGCTAAGCGTTGTGACAACACAGATTTGGAAAATATTGGATATATAAAGATTTCAGATTTGTGACACTTGCCCAGTAACCTCTGGGAGTACAAAATCAGCTCTCCATCCAAACCGGAAATCGATACCAGGACTCAAACCAAGAGTAGTTTTGTTCCGAATCCGAGACACACCATCACCACCCAAACACGAAGTAAGCTTCCATTTCCAACCCATTGCGTTCATTTGAAAGTTATGTCCAACACCAACCTGCAAGATTGAAATTACAACATATGTAAAGAGACAAAAAAAGAGGGCAAAATAATAAACTCAATACACAACAACAACAAAAAAACCTGGAGGTTTAGAAATCTGGTGAGAGGAATCTTCTTTGATAAAACTCGAACTTCTTGATGTAACGGCTCATATATAAACTTCCACTTCCTTTCAGGTGATAATGGTTTCAAAACAAGCTTTGCGTGGTAATCATTAGTGGGTTCGTTATATAACTGGAACAGTCAATTAAAAATAAAAGATGAATCAGAAGGTGTGGCAATGATGAACATCTCATGGCTCAAACAGCACCGGACAAGTCTCTTTCGATGCATTCAATCCCTAATAAACCGAATACTTAGCTCCACACTCAAATTCACTAATCTATTATCCATAAAGTTTCCATCTTTAACAATTTTTGTGACAATGATGACATCTCATGGCTCAAACAGCACAGAACAGGTCTCTCTCGATGCATTCAGTCCCTAAGAAACCGAATACTTAGCTCCACACTCAAATTCACAAATCTATTATCCATAAAGTTTCGATCTTTAACAATGTTGTGACAATGATGAACATAACATGGCTCAAACAGCACAGGACAAGTCTCTTTCGATGCATTCAATCCCTAATAAACCGAATACTTAGCTCCACACTCAAATTCACTAATCTATTATCCATAAAGTCTCGATCTTTAACAATTTTTGTGACAATGATGAACATCTCATGGCTCAAACAGTACAGAAAAAGTCTCTTTGGATGCATATGTGAATGCATCAAATCACTAATAAACTGAAAACTTATCTCCATACTCAATTCCACGAATCCATTATCCATAAAGTTTCGATCTTTGACAACTTCATACCCATTTTGTTGGTTTAAAAGGAAGAAATTTGAAAATTGTTGAACCTCGAGATTGACGCCGACGCGAAGTCCTTGGAGCTCTTTGCGGAACTTGAGGAATAGCTCCGATGGCATTACATTGATTCTGTAAAGCTCGTCCCATGACGGAGGTTCCTCCGGTCGCGAACTCGGTGGCTCCATACTTGAAAACAACCCTCTCGGCTCGTTTCTCAAGTTTATCCCAACAACGAAAAAGGGGCTTGGGAGGGTTTGAACTATTAAACCGGTTCCGGTACAAGTTGATCTCCAAGCCGGTTCAATAGAAGCGGAGAAGCCACTAAACCCCATTGAGTACACTGTGAGTCGGTGACTGGACTAGGTATGGCCGGGGACGGATCCGGATATCCGGAAATTTTGAGATATCTGAATCTTTATTCGGTGGATCCGAGTTTTAATTATCCGAATCCGATATGTGGACTAGCCGGACGGATCCTGATATCATAAAATTTATAGATATACAGATCTTTATCCGGTGAATCTCAGTTTTAATTATCCGAATCCGATATGTGGTGTCTGGATATCTAGATTTCGGATATCCGCCTAGATATTAAGATATTCTCGAATATCCGAAAAAAATATTAAAAATAATGATAAAATTAAAAAATTATATAATATTTTGTAAACAATAATAAGATATGTTATTATAAAAAAATAATTTAATTTAATTTTCATTATTTTATATATATATCTCGTAATATATTAAAAAATATTATTAATAAAATATAAATTTTTAATATATTTAAGGGTTTTATATCCGGATCTGGATATTCGGACTTTATAATTTTACTATCTGAATCTGATTTTGACGGATCCAAGATTTTTTTCTTATCCGGATCCGACCCCCTCAGATATCTAGATATTCAGAACGGATCCTGAATCGGATCGGATCGGATCTCGGATCCCAGATAATAGTTTCACCCCTATGACTAGGGTTGTTCATTCTCGATAACTGATATGCTCAATTTAATACCCTAAAGTACTAAAGCAGTTGTAATAGTATAGCTAGGGGTCGAACCACAGAAGACTCACAGAAACGCACAATAGATTATATAAAATAGAATTAAGCTAAGCCAGGCAGATGTAATTAGAAAGCAGTGCAGAAAATAAAAAGTTGTATTCAATCAGGAAAATATAGGCCCAGGGTTTTTCTCAGGAAATCAATGAATGCAGATAAACTAACTAGCAGGATTCAGATTTAGCGCAGTTCTAGAACTCAAATCACTAAAGTATAATTAACCAACTGTCGTTGCGAAAACTATCTAAATCTAAACTTCAGAATCCCAAATTTCTTTGCAAATCCCTAAGAATAAATCAGCTTTAATAACAGGTTTGATATGTTCACAAATTAATTAAACCAAATTTCTTTGCGAATAATCAAATTGCTCACCTAGGTTCTATCAGGTAATTAATCGCACTGTCGTGCCTAATCAATTATCCTAAGATCTAAGTTCCAGATTCGTCAACCTAGAATTAGCTATGAACTCAACCTAAGCGAAGAACTATAATTAAGATGGTGAATCCTAAACAGATAATCAACCTAGCATTCAGAGAAATCCTTTATGAGAAAACCCTAAACCTAAAGTGGATCTACTTAGACATAGAGAATGAAACAATCAATATGTTTGAATAAATCATCAATAGAATAATAACAAAGGGTTCTTGAGATCTGATCTCAGACGAAGGGAAATCAGACTTATCTCAAAACCAGAGTATATAAAAATAAAGCTTAAAAAGGCATAAAAGGGCATAGCCTAAACAAGTGGCTGTAAAATCCTATTTATAACATAAATCACGACTTGGGGTCTTCTTGTAATTATCAAAGACTTCTGGGCACTTTTGCAATTCTTCAAGTCTTGGAAAACTCGCGGGTCGTGTCTTGCTGCGATGGGTATCGATCGATACCAAGGGGGTATCGATCGATACTGGCCGTGAAAACAGGTACTCAGCAACACGATCTTTAGCTCTGCTCCAAACTGTTCCAGAAAGCTCTAATACTTCCAATAATCCTCCAAACGTGCTATGACCTGTAAAAGACTCTAAAACACTACAAAACACTAGAAAGACTCTATAAAAAGGACTTATATCATGGCCTAAACAGGGTAAAAACCATGATATATCAATAACTCGATATGGTTCAAATCAAATTGGAATAATTGATCCGAAAATCAAACCATATCTTAATTGATGGATTCACTTTTTCTATATCTGAAAAATTCAAACTCGAATTCGAACCAAACCAAAAAAATTAATTGAAAACCGAAGTTTTTTAAAATATTTTTAATGATGTATTCAACTAAAACCTGAATCCGAGCTAAAACCAAAATCATACCAAATCATTAATAATAGATTAGGTGTAAGTCTGTCGGTTCCCGATTGGCTTTCTCTAGAAGAGAGTATTTTTCGGATAACTTAATGAAATTGCCATGTTCGTTTGTTCAACTAGATGCTCTATCCAGATAGAACTATAAAATGATGTTTGTTTAGCTGCATTAAACGACTCATCCAGATAGAGCATTCATATGAGTTTCAAAAACTCATCCGAAAAAAAAAACTGGACGAGTCTAAGAGAAGCATCCAGATAGACCAAGTTCAGCCAAAAATTTGAAAAAAAATATATATATTTGTTTAAATTAAATAATTACATAAAAACCCTAAATCTTTGCTTTTCAGTCGCTTCTCATGCGAGTTTCAATCTCTGATTCGGTCTCAGCTCAAGCTTCTCTCTCTTCAATCTTCAATTCGGTCTCCGATTCGGTCTCACAGCTCAAGCTTCAATCTTCAATTCGATCTCATGCCAGCTTCAATCTCGAGCATGTAATCTCTTCTTTTTTGTTGTTTGGTCACACTTTTCAGTTTTCATGAGGTTCTGATATTCGATTTGGAGCATGTTCGTTTCTTCATTCATATGCTTCATCTGATAAAGATGAGAACTGATGTTTGTTTAGTGTATAAAATGATCAACATCAAGATGAAGCATCTGAATGAGTTTTAAAAATTATGAACAAATTTTTAAAATCATCTGGTTGATCCGAATTGGAGCATCTGAATGGAACTGGTTCAGTAAAAAAAAAAGAAAAAAAAATGAAAATAGCCCTCAGCAAAATAAAAAAAATCACAATTAAAAAACCCTACGATATCTATTAACCTATGCTGCATGGAATCGAAAATGGATACGCGGAATCGAAAGCATTAGGGAGCGCGGAATCGAGTTTTTAAAAAAAAATAGGAAGCGGGTACGTGTTGGAAAGTAACTCAATTAAATAAATAATAATACTTAAATCATAAGTTGATATCTTAATAGTTTAAAATTATTTTTGCCTTCTTCTCTCTCTTACTATCAGATTAATAATTAATCTGATAATTAATAATTAATCTGCATATATTAATAATTTTTTTAAAAAACCTAGATCTCCCTCTCGCCGCCGTGGCACTTTCCTTACACCTCTTTTCTTTTCTATCTCCTTTCTTCTTCTCTTTCCGTGCGATTTCTTTCTTCTTTTTTCTCTTTCTTCTTTTTCATTCTTTCTTCTCTCGATTCTTCTTCTCTCCACGTTCGATTCATGCCGGCAACTTCTCCGGCTAATGGCCCAGCTCCGCCGAACTCGTCTCTCTGAGACAGGGATTCCTGTAAACAGAGTATGCTCTACAATATGATCGTAAAAGGATAGAATATCTAGAGGTTTCTCGTGAACCTTAAGAAAAATGAATCAAGGACTAGGAGGGGACACTAGGTAAGAAAAGACCAACCTCTAAGAAACATGGATTCGTGATAGTAAATACGTAAGAAAGAGATGAAGAAGATTAAAGAAATATTCTCTGATTACCTTTAGCAAAATGCCAAATACAAGTACATAAAGCAGAAAGCAGAAAGCATGAAATCAACACAGTCTCACGTGACTTGTTGTTGAGAGTAAACCAAATGCAAACCAAATACAAACCGAAATTACATTATTGGAAATGCAGTAAACGATAAGTGTGATATCCTATCACAATACTTCCCTGTTCAAGAGCAACCTTGTCCTCAAGGTTGAAAGTGTGGGAACTTGGAGATGAAATCCTTGTAGAACTCCCAAGTAGTTTCATCCACCGGAAACCTTACCATTTGACGAGAACTTTGGTGACGGCTTGGTTCTGACGACATATCATCTTTTTTTCAAGGATGGCTTCAGGTTCTTTTTCAGACGCAGCGTCGACTAAGTACTGTGGTAACACATGAACTATATCAAGGGGGTTCGGACAGAACTTGAGCTGGCTAACGTGAAAGACGTTGTGAATAGCAGTTGTAGCAGAAAGTTCCAGTTTATAGGCTACCTGACCCACACGATCAGAGATACGAAAGGGGCCATAGAAGCGGGGAGAGAGCTTGTGAGGGATCTTTTGGTTCTTGAGAGAGTGGTGGCGGTAAGGTTGAAGCTTGAGATAGATAAAATTCCCGACTGCAAACTCACGGACAGAGCGGTGAGAGTCCGCGTGTTGCTTCATGCAATTCTGAGCTCGGAGCAGATGAAATTTGAGCATGGAGATAATTTCTTCCCGGGAACGCAGAGATTTATCAACTGTATCGGAAGAGCTCTCGCCTGGTAGATATGGGAGGTGAGTAGGGGGTTGGCCATAGATAACTTCAAAAGGAGTGCTCTGTATCGCTGAGTAAAATGTGGTGTTGTACCACCATTCCGCAAGAGGGAGCCATTTGCTCCAAGTATGAGGAGCATCTGATGTCATGCAACGGAGGTACGTTTCGAGAGTTTTGTTCGTTACCTCCGTTTGGTCGTCGGTTTGTGGGTGATAGGAAGTAGAGAACTTGAGATCGACTCCATGAACCTGAAACAACTCTTTCCACACCTCAATGAGAAACGTAGGATCACGATCGCTAACAATATCTTTAGGCATCCCGTGTAACTTGAAGACATTGTCCATATAAGCTGGAGCCACATCCAGAGCTGTATAAGGATGAGAAAGGGCAATGAAGTGTGCATTTTTACTCAATCGATCAATAACCACTAAGATGCAGTATTTGTTGGAGGAAGGGGGTAAGCCCTCAATGAAATCCAAGCTGATAGATTCCCACACACCAGCAGGGATTGGGAGAGGTTGAAGTAGGCCTGGTTTTGCTGCTAAATCATACTTGTTGCGCTGGCAGGTAGAGCAGTTCCGTATGTAATGTTGTACCTCGACGTTTATTTTAGGCCAATAAAACAGAGATTTGATGCGTTGGAGTATTGCATCTCGGCATGAATGTCCCCCTACAGCTGAATCGTGTAGCCACTGCAATATCCGAAGTTTCAAGACAGCATTGTTACCAATAACCAACTTCCCTTTGCGGCGTAGTTCATTGTTAACGAAAGAGAAGGCTGGGTGGGAGCCTTTGTTCTGTTGCAGCTCCGAGATGAGTTTCTGTAGGAGGGATCAGATTGCCAAAGGAGTTGGATGGATGGAAACAGTGTCCGATCCACGGTAGAGAGTGTTCGGTGTAGCAATTGTGATCCGGACATACGAGAGAGAGCATCCGTAGCAACGTTCTCCTTCCCTTGCTTATACTGAATTTTGAAATTGTAGTCCATGAGTTTGGAAAGCCACATGTGTTGAAACGGGGTAGTCACTTTCTGATCCAACATAAATTTGATGCTCTTATGGTCAGTTTTGATGATGAAAGGCCGGTGTTCCAAGTAGGCGTTCCACGTATGAACTGCGTGTACCACTGCAAGAAGCTCTTTCTCGTAAACTGAGAGAGACTGATGTCGAGGACCCAAGACACGACTGATGTAACAGATGGGGTGATGATCTTGCATAAGAACAGCTCCAATCCCGGTGTTTGACGCATCATTTTCAACAATAAAGGGTTTCTCAAAGTCTGGTAGAGCCAGAGTTGGAGAAGAAATGAGAGCTGTCTTCAGTGCATCGAAAGCAGATTGAGCTTCGAGATTCCACGAGAAACCATCTTTTTTTAACAGAGATGTGAGGGGCCTGGCGATGATACTGTAGCCTCGGATGAATCTGCGATAGTAGTTAGCTAATCCCATAAAACTGCGTAGCTGTTTCTGCGATGTAGGAGCTGGCCATTTCTCGATGGCTTCGATCTTTCTTGGATCAGTGCTAACCCCTTGAGCATAAATAAAGTGACAGAGATACTCAACAACTGTAGCTCCAAACGTGCACTTAGAAGGTTTCAGGTAGAGTTGTTGTTGTCTAAGGACCCCAAAAACCATAGCAAGATGTTGTAGGTGGAGATCCCAAGTTGGGCTGTACACCAAGATATCATCGAAGAAAACCAAGAGAAATTTCCTAGAAATGTCTTGAAATACATGGTTCATGAGCCCTTGGAAGGTACAAGGAGTATTGGTGAGGCCAAAGGGCATCACAAGGTACTCGTAGTGACCGGCATGCGTTTTGAAAGCGGTTTTAAACACATCTTGAGGGGACATACGCAGTTGATGGAAACCAGCACATAGATCCAGCTTGGAGAAGTATATCGAGCCACCCAATTCATCCAGGAGATCCTCCAACAGTGGGATGGGATACTTGTGTTTGATTGTTTGCTTGTTTAGCCCCCGATAATCCACACACAACCTCCAAGATCCATCCTTCTTCTTCAAGAGCACAATAGGGGAAGCATAAGGACTTCAGCTATATTGTACTATTCCTTGCTGCAACATCTCCTTAACCATCTTGTCGATGACATCTTTTTGTAAAGATGAATAACGGAATGGTCTTTGACTTATCAGATTTGACCCTGCTTCGAGTGAGATCTTATTATCAAACCCCTTCCGAAATGGTGGGAGCTCTGTTGGTTCTGCAAATAAATCAGCGAAAGAGCCCAGTAGTGATTGGAGTTCGAGATCTTCAGACCTCTCGATTCCACTGGCTACGATATGATACAGAAGTGCTTCCGGGTTTAGAGGAGACGTTGTATCCCCACTGTCAACTTCTCTGATATGTAGCAAAGCGATCTGAGGTTCTTGAAGTAGCAGTTTGTTGAGGCTGCTCCCTTTAATCACCTTACAACCTGATTTTGTCACTCCACGTAATACATGCTTCACCCCACCGAACATGAATTCCATCCGCAGGTTCAGAAAATCCCATAGTATAGGTCCTAAAGTGCAAAGGCATTGGACTCCAAGAACCAAGTCACATCAATCTAGGGGAATTGTCCGTATTTCAGAGCCGAAACCGTAGCCTTGTACCCTCCAAGAAAAGTTGCTGCACTTAAATGAGGACATCAGCTGACTTCCTAAAGCGCCGGAGACGGGCATTGGTTTGACAGCATCCAGTCGGCAACCAATCTCTTTAGCGATAGTCAAATCCAAGATATTGTGCATACTACCCGGGTCGTCAGAATATAGAGCTTTTGCTTCCCGTATTGACCGTTAACGCGCATACAATTGTATCCTATTGACCCGTTCAAAGCATTAACGGAAATAGTCAAAACTTTGTCACCATCGTCCTCTGGTGTATCTGAGTTTGGGACTGGCTCAGTAGTGTTGAATTCAACCAGCTCATCATCATCAAAGGAGCCATCTTCTTCACATTCCAAGAAGTAAATCTGTGAGCGTCGGTGCTTCAGGTGATGGCCCGGGGAATAGGGCTCCTCGCAAAACATACACAATCCCTTGGATCTCTTGTCCTGCATTTCCTCGTAAGAGAATTTTCTCGGCCCCTTTTCCATGTTCTGTCATGGAGGAAAATGGGATTTGAAAGACACTTGTTTGCTGGAATCTGGAGTTGGGAACAGCAGTGTTGATTGTGCGTTGCGATGTTGAAATTGGTTGTTCTGTTTTTGGAAAGGATTGAAGGGGGCTCTGTTTTGTTTCACATGTGTGTGGAGAAGTGAAGACTCGTGGAGCTTAGCGATTCGAGCTGCTGCAGCCACTGTCTTGATGTCGAATTGCCTGGTGTGGTAAGCCAAGTGAGGGCTCATGTTAGACAGAAAAATGCTGAGAGTGTGACTCGCAAGTATGGCAATACATGTTCTCGTATTTCCGAATTTCTCCAAATAAGTTTCAACAGTATCGTGACCTTGTCTTAGACTCACCAGTTCGGCTAATGGATCGTCAAAGAGCTCACTAAATCTCGAGGAGATGGCCATCACATAATCAGTCCAGGAAGGAATAAACCCATATCTCTCCGCCATGAAGTTATGGTGCCATTGGAGAGCTTTCCCGGATAGATGCAACTCAACTAATCTCACTTTCAGATATGACGGTGTGCTGTCCAGATCGAAGAATTGCTCACAACGAAAAACCCAGCTTCGCAGATCAGATCCATCAAAGCTCGGAAATCCCACCTTGGATAATCTCGTCGCGAGCCCGTTTGGTAGTAGAGAAGGCCCTTCTTTCGTCATTGCTTTTCCGGACAAACCTCGATCAACCTCACTTAGACCCATCGGACCTGGTGACTGGAACATCTCCTGAGAGACTCCAACTGGAGGCGATGAGTTTTTCCGGGCCGTATTCTGCTCAACCCCGCTAAGATCCGGCGGATCTGGTAACTGGAACGTCCCCTGATACAGGACTCCACCTGGAGGTGATGAGCTTGATGAGTGGTTTGGATCCATGTGTTGTTTAGAGGCGTGTTTCTCTTGTGAGAAATAGCCAAGGATCGTCGTTTCGAGTTTGCTGAACCTTGCTTCGAGAGATTCTGCTCGGATTTGTTGATCTTCGTTGTGTTTCTCCTGCAAGAGACGTAGCTCTTCCACTCGTTCTAACGCTTGTTTCTCTTGCTGCCGTGTTTCTACCATGGTTATCGTACCGGAGATCGAAAGCAACTGATCTGATACCAATGAGACAGGGATTCCTGTAAACAGAGTATGCTCTACAATATGATCGTAAAAGGATAGAATATCTCTCTAGAGGTTTCCCGTGAACCTTAAGAAAGATGAATCAAGGACTAGGAGGGGACACTAGGTAAGAAAGGACCACGTCTAAGAAACCTGGATTCGTGATAGTAAATACGTAAGAAAGAGATGAAGAAGATTAAAGAAATATTCTCTGATTACCTTTAGCAAAATGCCAAATACAAGTACATAA
Source organism: Eutrema yunnanense (assembly GCA_002933935.1). Classification (NCBI taxonomy): domain Eukaryota; kingdom Viridiplantae; phylum Streptophyta; class Magnoliopsida; order Brassicales; family Brassicaceae; genus Eutrema; species Eutrema yunnanense. The sequence goes on from PKML01051581.1 coordinate 309,686, forward strand.
AGCAGAAAGCAGGAAATCAACACAGTCTCACGTGACTTGTTGTTGAGAGTAAACCAAATGCAAACCAAATACAAACCGAAATTACATTATTGGAAATGCAGTAAACGATAAGTGTGATATCCTATCACACTCTCCTATCTTCTCTCTTCTTTCCTCTCTCTTCTCTCCTCTCTCCCTAGTTTCGTGGTGGCGATTTGATCCCGGAATCAATCACCGCCGCACTCTGTCACGGCGAGATCCACCGGAGTTTCAAATCGGCGAAAAGATTCGGTTCATGCTCTGGTCTATATCTCTCTCTCTCTCTCTCTCTTAGACTTTCGTCGGACGCCGATCGATCGACAACGCGATTCCAACTCGGAATCGTAGGCTTCCATTGCGATTCCAAACTCCACTTTTACGGAATCGCGATTCCGACCGATTATGATTCTGACTCCGATTCCGAAGCGGGAATCGGAGCTTCGCTGGCTATTCCGTGCAATGTAGCTATTAACATCACTCTCCGACTCTCATCTCTCACTATCTCTGACAAATTCGGCTTCTCACTCCGGCGACTCACTCGACGGCTCTTCACTCCGGTGAGTCTCGCTGGTTATTCTCTCTCCGGCGAGTCTATCACTCTCTCCGATGAACACATGTTCTCCTCTCTCTCCGACGAGCCTTATTACTTTCTCTTACATGAGCTTCAACGATTGAGACTAAACATTGTATCTAGCGACAGATGAATGGGAACCGCTTTTCTATTTCTACTCTAAACTTAAACTAGAACCAATAGATAGATGAGTTAGAAGGATTTAAATCGTTGAAGTATGTGTCATCAAGCATATCGTATACATAAAGTCCTTCCTCAAAAGGAGTGACTACATCTGTCGAGATCGTTAGGTCATCATCTACGTTCATGATGTCTCTGAGATCCCTGGAATCAAACCAGTCGTTTTGGGAACGCTGAAGAATTTCCTCAATATCGATCAATTCATCAGAATCTAAGGTCAGTTTCTGATAATTGAGGAAATTCTGCCCGGATTTATTAGATTTATCAGGTTCTCGTTCATCAGTCTCCGGATGGTAAGAGGAATCTTAAGACGCAGTTCCGGACAAAAGTGGTGGTGAAGGATGATTGTATTAGTGTAGAATTGGAATGCACGCCCAATGTGGTTGGCTTACTGAAAAGCAGTTCGTGCAATTTATTCTCTATGAACAAATACGAGTGTGACATGGTCGACCTTCCCGTGATAATTCTCCAACAAGTATGTTTAGACATACTCTTCTTGTCCTAACTGGGTTTAAAATAGCGACCGCTTCCATCGCTATAGCGATCAAAGAGAAGGGATCATCGCTACATTACACAGTAGCGAAGCAATATACATATAGTGATCGCTTTGACCGCTTTTCGGCGCTATTGCGGTGAAGCAAGGAGCCATGAGGCGATCGCTATTTGTATTGATCGATAACCCTAGCAAAGACTTTACATCTTCCTTATTAAGCCGTTTTCTAATCTAGAAAAAAGTAAACACACAATCTTCACGGGTGTTTGCTCTTCTTTTTGTTTTCTTCTTTTATGATTTGGATTGGTGTTTTGGTATCTTTTATTTTAATTTTTTTAATGTTTTAGTGTTTGCTTTTTATACGTTTAGTGTTTGCTTTTCATACGTTTCCATTAAATATGCGATTTGTTACAAAAAAATAAAATAATAAATAAATAAGTGATCGCTATGGATGGCTATAGGGCTAAGCGCTAAGCCCTACCCTTGTCGCTATTTAAAACCCAGTGTCCTAAAGTAAATCATGTCTATATCAATAGTTTCTTGAAACACGCGTTTTATTAATGGGAAATATCTTTTTTTTTTTAACTGAGAAGGTGACGAGCCAGATTGTGTGTTGGCTACTGGAGGAAGCAAGGACGGTTGGGACAAAAGCGAGCCGGGATTTTCAGTCTCTGTCTTTAGAGATTGTGGAAGGGGAGAGAGTGAGCCTTGTGGCCCAAGTAATCCCTGAAGACGTAAACGGATGCATCTCGTGGTGGCTTGTGATGGAGAATAGCTGCACCGAGGAGAGGAAAGGGGTGTCCGAGAGTCGGAAGTTGTTGGGTCATTTGTCGCTCGATGTCTTGTGCTCTGTTCTCATGGATTTGATTAACTTGTGTGGTAGTGGTCGGAATCCTTTAGACATACTGTGAAAGAAGAAAACAAGATAAAAACATTTTGGTGTTTTTTTATATAAAAATTTATAGATTTCAATGGTTAGTAAGACTCTTCAATGTTTTTATGTCTTCAAAAGAGAGAATGTGTTGTTAGGATTTAAACTTGAATCCTCCTTGTCCCAATCTTATCTTCGATACACAAATTAACTAACACGAGAATTGGTCACCCAGTTCACGGCCTCTAACCGCTACGTCTGGGGTGGATCCTGGATCCACAACATCCACTATGAAGAATCAATCGAAAAACACTTCCGATGTGGTTCACAATATAGATCTCCCTCACACCCAACAAACAGAAAAAACAAAGAACAGAACTAGATTCTTCAGAGAAAAACTCTATTCTCTCTCTAGATCTACGATCCGCCTCTAAGGCGCTCGGAATCCTTGGAGTCAGGATTAGGTATTCCTATTGTTAAACACTTGTATTTATAACAAAAAAAACCCTAGAAACTTACTTGGGCCAAACTTGACACTAAGACTTGTACTAAGCCCAACTGCTGGCCCAAGTCGTGAGTTGATTGAAGTCTGGCTTCTCACAATCTCCACCTTCAGATTCAGACATCTCTCGACTCCTCCACAAATCTTTGTTCCTTTGTCTTTCTTCCTGTTTGCTTCTTCCAGAATCTCCACTTTGATCCCAGCTTGAAATCTCCTTGTGAATTTCCCTTTGAACCTTTGACTAATGGCTCTAGACTTGGCACTCTGATCTTCATGTAAAATTGTCCTTCTGCAACTTGATTCACTTTGGTGTTCTTTGATTCTTCTCATGTACACTGAGCTTAATCAAACATTCCTTGAACTGTAAGCAGCTAACCCTGAATCATACATGCTTCAGACCTAAAACAATCCCTGATTCAACACTCTCTCTTTAAACATATATGCCTTGAACTCCTGTTGTACCGCTGTTACTCCTAACAGAACACGCCATCCAACCATACTGCTGAACAGACTTTCGACACAACCATGTTCATGCATCATGATTTACAGAACCTTGCTGACAAACCAATTCCTCTTGAATCAACTGCAAAAAACCTCTAAGTCATTTATGCTTAATTTCCCTGAAACCGTCTTTGACTTACCAAGACACCACTGAACCTGAACACCTTATTGAACATCACTTTGCACCGCTGCTATTGCCTGCAGAACCCTCTTCCTAACTCCACTTGGCTAAGAAGACTCTCGATACAAATACCTTTGTTCAACCTTCTGTTCAAAACCCTTCTGCATCAGCAGAACCATCTAACAACAGACTCACATCCACAACCTTGTGAAATACCTGAGACACCATCCACAACCTTGTGAAATACCCGAGACACCATGTTACAACCTTTAGCACTTCATCTCTAGAACCCTTGAAGCTATTTCCTTGCGGTAAACATACCCTGCATCACATCACATGTATGCAAATCCACCTATCCTTGGCACTAGCATCTTCTCCCTTAGAAATCAACCTGAATCTTCACCGTGTACTCATGAGCTTTCTTTAGGTGTGCCTCTAACTCACTTGAACTCCTGCAAGTGAACCCTACAAAAGATTCATCCACCAGACCTCTCTAAGATGCAAATAGGTATAACAAAACTTTGTTTTCTTTTCCCAATGCAGCTTTTTTTATCCTCTGCATTATGATCCTTTCTTGGATTCGTCTTCAATTGCTAACACTTGCATCTGATATCCAGATGTCTTCACCACCATCAAGCAACAAAGCTCTAAAGATTTCCTTCTAACCCCGGTTGCAACCTGATTATGCTTGAACTTGTAGACATCTCCATCTGCTCCTGGACCTCTATCCACCAACTTGAGACTAAGCCTGCAAACCAAAACTCCTCAAACCTAAACCATACCAATCTGTCTTTGACCCCAACAGATTTCTTGATCTTGTTCTATACTTATCTGCAACTCTCCTTGAACTGAATCCAGAAACCTTTTCTTAATCCTCAAATAGCCAATAACACACAGACAATTCAAAACTTCTAAGGCGTCCCTCAGTCCCATGAATTATCTTCCAATAGCTAGTTTGAACCCTGAACACTAACTCATGTGTTCTCCAAAGACGTCAATTCCCTGAATTTTGCAGACCCTGAACAACCAGAAACAACCAATCAAAACATCACAAATTGTACCTTGTGATTCCACGGTTTGACCCTTGAGATTGACGATGCAATTCTAATTCCCTAATCTTGATCAGAACCCCAAAAAAAAAATCCATCTGATACCGGAGATAAACTCCACCTTAAACCAATCTCTCTCTGTTGCACTTTTCTGTCTCAACTCCTCTGAATATTTTTTATCCCTTAAGCTCATGTCCATTCTTCTTGCACATTTAAATCATTTCCCCTTGATGAAAACTGGGCTTATTTTAATCTCTGGTCCAACTGAAATTTCCTCCAAAATCCTCAAAAATTCGGACAGACAAAAAATTATGAAACTGATGCCCAATTTCATAATTCTCCTTTTCTTTAAATTATGAAAATTATCTAACTCCTACCAAAATTAAACATGCCCAATTCGGCCCAATTAGAAAATTCTAACTCCATCAAAAAACAAAACAGGACCACTAAATTCTTTTATGGCCCAAGATTTTGACCCAACTAAATCTTCTCCACAATTCCATATGAATTCGGAATGGCCCCAAAGATCAAAAGAATCTTGAGCCCAATTTCGTTTCTTCTTCCTTTTTGGCCCAATACTCTGCCCAACAAGGGCCCAAACAGAAGAAACCATAATTGCTCCTTCTCGTCTTCTTCCACGGCGCGACCCCGCCGCTGACTGAGCTCCGACGACCTTCGCCAGCGATTCGCGCCGCCTCCATCTCGTGTCTTCTCCGACGTGTTCTTCTCCTCACGTCCGACACGATAATCCGACGACTCCTCCGACCAGAAGCTCTCTGCAATTTCCCGGTGCTTCCCGCCTCGGACTGTCTCCTCCAAAATCTCTGCAAGTTCAGGCGAGAACTTGCATCTCCGGTGATTCCTCTCTGAAGACTCGAACTTGCAACTTTCCTGAAGTTTTTTCTCCCGGCGGCATTGAACCCGAAGCAATTCCGATTTGGAATTTCTTCTTCTTCTGGTGGTTCTTCTCCATCAACTGCCATCTACGCCACAAAGCTTCTTCTCCCGACGGCGATTTTCGGCGAGCCTCTGTCTTCTCCCGCGAATACTTCCAGCGACATCCTTGGGATCAATTGCTGCAAAGCCACTATTTCTGAAAATTTATTCCCATATGCCATCTTTTTTTTGTATTTTTAATAAACAATTAATTTTAAAACAAAAATGTTAGAAAAACCGAAAACCCCAAATCAAAACTAGAAAATTACAGATCCAACCACTAGGATCCGATAAAATACCTACCCAGATCCAACAATCCAGAACCAAACCCAAATTCAGTTAATTTAAATTTGAAAAAAAAAAAAACCAAAAAAACCAAAAAAACCTCCCACTTCCCCATGCTTCCCCGCGACGATTAGTGTTCTTCCCTGAGGAAAGTTCTGATCGATTCCGACCTTCGACCACGAAATCCGACAAGAGCTTAGCCACTCCGGTTCCCTACATCACCGCGACTCTGATCGATTCGTTCTGGTCTTCGATTTCGTCGATTGCCAAGAAATCTCGAGAAATCCCTCAAAAATCCCGAGCCCTCCCTCATAAATCCCGAGCCCTCCCTCAGATCCACGCGATTCTTCATATTCTTCCTCTCAGACTTCGCAATAGGTAACAGAATCAAAGCTAGTTTCGATGCCTTAGTTTTCGATTTTCGATGAGCGCCATTATGCCTAAGTTCTCTCCTTTCGGTTTTGATATGAAATTGTTCTCGAATTAGTTTGGATTATTCACAAATGGTATGTGGATGTGTTGTCTAACTTATATCTAGTTTTGGTTGTTTTAGCAATGGATTGTCATGAAACCAATCCGAAAGTGACGGTTAATGAAGGAGAAGAAGAAGAAGTTACTAAAGAGATTTTAGTTGAAGAAAACGTGGATGGAAGGAGAGAAGAGGAAGAAAACGTGGATGAAATGGAAGAAACAGTTCCTGGCGACGAAGAAAACGTTGCTGAAAACGTAGAAGAAAACGTTGAAAAAAACATTGCTGAAAACGTAGAAGAAAACGTTGAAGAAAACATTGCTATCGCAGGGGAAGACAATGTTGTGGAGGAAGAAGAGGAAAAAGAGG
>PKML01051581.1:316377-346560 GCA_002933935.1 Eutrema yunnanense
ACAGACTAGACTTTACTAGACATACTTGACTAGACTCATGTAGACGTAGACAGACTTTCAAGAGTATACGAAAATGTAACTGTATCTGAGAGGTAGCATTTTCCAGCTTTGAACCAATCATTTTTAATATCTGTCGAGTTTACTCGGCCAGGAGGTGAACATGATGTCTTGAACCACCCGGATTTTGATGTAAACTTAGACAACATGTATCGCACATAGATATTTTCTCGTAGAACTTTGTTCTCTATTGTGTTCATTTTGGCCTTGAACATTCCTGGTATTCGTGAGTGAATTTGGAGAATATAGCCTTCTCATTCATTCTCCTAGAAACGGCCCTCATTTCACACTTCACTAGGTGATCTTTTATTAGCTTATTTTCAGAAGTGTCCTGTCACACTCCACTATCTACACAGCTATGCAATCATTAAAAGCAAATGCTTATCTCACAGTGTAGCACTGTTTTATCATCCTAGAAACTGGGCAGAGACATTGTCTCACAGTGCTCAAATTCGAATCAGTTCAATTTTGTTTCCCTTTGAACCAAGATCTTGGGATCTCCAGTCACATAGGTGGGGTATCTGTCAAACGTCATCTTTTTCTATAGGTTTTAAACCCATTCCTTTTGATGATTTTACAATTTGATCTCGCAGCAAACCTTTGGTAAACGGATCCGCTAGGTTATCAGCCGACTTGAGGTAATCTATCGTTATTACACCAGTTGAGATCAATTGTCTAATGGTCTTATGTCGTCTTCTTATGTGACGAGACTTGTCATTATATAGATTACTCAGTGCCCGAGAGATAGCCGACTGACTATTACAGTGTACTCGTAGAGCTGGCACCGGTTTTTCCCACATCAGGATATCTTCCAGAAAGTTTCGAAGCCATTCTGCTTCCTCAGCAGCTTTGTCTAAAGCTATAAACTCTGACTCCATGGTTGATCTGGCCAGGAGTGTTTGTTTGGATGATTTCCAGGATATTGCTGCACCAGCAAGAGTAAAGACATATCCACTCGTGGATTTGGAGTTTCTTGAATCTGAAATCCAATTGGCATCACTGTACCCTTCCAACACTGCTGGTTCTTTACCGAAGTGCAGCCCATAACTTTTGGTGTATCTTAGATAATTTAATACCCTAGTTATGGCTCTCCAATGGGTATGACCTGGATTACTCGTGTAACGACTTAGTACGTTTACCGAGTGTGCTAAATCGGGTCTAGTACAATTCATTAAGTACATTAGACTCCCGATGACTCTTGCATACTCCATTTGTAACACTGCTTCGCCTGAATTTTTTGTCAAGTGAAGTTGAGGATCAAGCGGAGTTTTTGCAGTCCCATTGGAGTAGGTCTTAAACCTCTCAAGTATTTTTGTAGCGTAATGATCTTGAGACAGAATTATTCCTTTTGAATTTCGAATAATCTTAATCCCTAGAATTACATCCGCTAATCCCATGTCTTTCATATCAAACTTTCCACTTAGCATGGTCTTCGTTTGAATGATTATATCTTTGTTGCTTCCCATGATTAGCATGTCATCTACGTACAAACACAACAACACATAACCTTGTGAAGTACTTTTGATATATATGCACTTATCACATTCATTGATGTGAAAGCCATTTGACATCATTACACTGTCAAACTTTTCATGCCATTGCTTCGAAGCTTGCTTGAGTCCGTATAGCGATTTCACAAGTCTACAGACTTTCTTCTCTTGTCCGGGAGCAACATAACCCTCAGGTTGATTCATATAGATCTCTTCCTCTAAATCTCCGTTCAGGAAAGCAGTCTTAACATCCATCTGATGTATTTCAAGGTTTCTTAAAGCTGCGATTCCAATCAACATGCGAATCGAAGTTATTCTCGTCACTGGGGAATAAGTGTCAAAAAAGTCTAATCCTTCATTTTGACGAAATCCTTGTATCACAAGTCTGGCCTTATACTTGTCTATAGAGCCATCGATTTTTAGATTTTTGGTGAAGACCTATTTACACCCAAGAGGTTTGCAACCTTGAGGTAGATCTACCAACTCATAAGTATGATTTTGCATAATTGAGTTGATTTCACTATTAGATGCTTCCTTCCAGAAAGGTGCATCGGGTGTAGACATTGCTTTCATGAAAGTCCTTGGACCACTTTCCGCTAGGAATGCCATTATGAACTCAGAGCCAAATGTCTTTTCCTTACGAGTTCTCTTGCTTCGTCTAGGTTCAACTTCTTCTTCTTCTGCATCTTCGTTTTTAAAGTGCCAGAAGTACTTGCCTCATTGCTAGCATCTCGTTCGTCACGAGTTCGTTTAGGATTTCCTCTATCCTTACATGGGAACACATTTTCGAAGAAGGATGCATTCCTTGACTCCATTATTGTGTTTACATGAATGTCTGGTATATCTGATTTATGTACCAGAAAACGATATGCACTACTATTGTGCGCATATCCGATGAAAATGCAATCTACCGTTTTAGGTCCAATGATGACCTTTTTCGGAAGTGGTAATGCAACTTTTGCCAGGCACCCCCACACTTTCAGGTATATATACGAAGGTACATTACCTTTCCAAAGTTCATAAGGAGTTTTTCCTGTGACTTTGTGTGGGATTTTGTTCAGGATATAATTTGAGGTAAGCAGAGCTTCCCCCCACATGTTCTGGGCTAACCCAGATAGGGATGTCAATCGGGCTAGCCCGGCCCGGCCCGGCCCGAAACCCGTAAAGCCCGCATATATTTGAGCCCGGCCCGGCCCGGCCCGAAAAAAAATCGGGCCTAAATTCCAAAGCCCGGCCCGGCCCGGACAGGGCTCTAGGGCTTTTCGGGCTTTTTCGGGCTTTTTCGTTTTTTTATTTACAAACACAAAATTCACAATTCTCAGATGAATAATTAAAACAAAATATTTATAAAAATAAATCTAAATTGAAATGTATTATATCAAATCCAATTAAAATTTAAAAGTAAAAGTTTGACAAAAAAACAAATAAAATTCAAATAAATTGTATTATCAAATAAAACATAAAATCAAAACACTTCAAATCTAGGTAGTAGAGTTTAGATTAGAATCTCCTTCATTGTTTACTAAATCCTCATCACCATCAAGAGGTACAGATAAAAAAAAAGGTAAAATAATATTAAGTTTTGACATGTATAAATTATATAGAAATGTCATTGAAAGTTTATAGATAATGATTTTTGAAATATGAAGTAAATATGGATGAATGATAATAGTACATGGATCACGAAATGTATAGAAAATATGTCAAATTATTATTTTTAGAAAGATAAATGTTTAAATAAAATCTCTAACTAATTAAAATAAAAAGTTCCGGGCTTTTCGGGCTAGCCCGAGCTCGATCGGGCTAAGCCCGAAAACACACTAGCCCGAATGGGCTTTAGCCCGAAAAGCCCGATTTTTTTCGGGCTTATATTTCTAGGCCCGAGCCCGCTGTTTTTCAGGGTCGGGCCGGGCCGGGCCTCGGGCTTTGGCCCTAATTGACACCCCTAAACCCAGATTCCTGCAACATTGCATTCATCATTTCCTTGAGAGTTCTGTTTTTTCTCTCAGCAACTCCGTTGGATTCCGGTGAGTAGGGAGCTGTCGTTTGATGAATAATGCCATGTGCTCTACAGAATGCATCAAATGGTTCATTATATTCTCCTCCTCTATCACTTCTAACCATTTTTATGGTCTTTCCAAGTTGGTTTTCAACTTCCAGCTTGTACTCTTTAAATTTCTCCAAGGCTTCATCTTTACTCCGCAATAGAAAGATGTAACAATATCTCGTGCAATCGTCTATGAAGGTCACGAAATATTTCTTGCCACCTCTAGTTTGAATATATTTTAAATCACATAAATATGTGTGAATTAAACCTAGAGGTTCGGTTGTTCTTTGAACTCTGGGAGATGGCGTTTTAGCGAGTTTGGCTTGGACACAAACTTCACATTTGTCTTTGCTTATTTTGCATTTAGGAATCATATTCATGTTCATCAATCTACTCATAGACTTGAAATTAACATGTCCTAATCGCTCATGCCAAATATTAAAAGACTCAGCAAGATAAGTAAATGGTTTCTTATCATTAATCTTAGGGTTCTTCGAGGTGGATGCCTCAGTTACATTATCCTTTCGGATTACTGCCTCAACAGACATCTTAAACAGATTATCACAAACAAACCCTTTTCCCAAATACATCCCATTCTTCGTTAGGATTAGCTTATCACCTTCCAGCTTCACAGAGAATCCATGCTTACTTATGAGCGATCCAGAGATCAGATTCTTGCGCATGTCTGGTACATGGACGACGTTCGTGAGAACCAGTTCCTGTCTAGAGGTGAGCTTCAGAACAACCTTTCCGTGACCATTAATTGTCGACGAGGCGGAGTTACCCATTAAGAGCTTTTCACCATTCTTGTTCTTCGTGTATGTCGAGAACATCTCGCGATCCATACAGATGTGTCTGGTTGCACTAGTATCGAACCACCAAGTCTTTGGATGGCTTTCAGCAATGTTGGCCTCAGTGACCACGTCACACATGTCAGCTTCAGTCAAGTTCGCTTGAGCCTTCTTGCTGTGACACTCGAAGGATTTGTGTCCTTGCTTTCCACAGAAGTTACACACTCCTGAGAACCTTTGAGAAGTCTGACCATTCTGACCACTCTTGTTCTTGAACTTCTGGAAGTTCTTTGGTGGCATCTTTCCTTTGCCTTTGTTTAGGCGTCATTTGTTCTGCCACTTGCCTTGATTAGTGTTTTGGTGTTCAACCATGTTCACATTGTGTTCGCGAATTTTCACACCTACACCGAGTTGTTGTTCCCGATTCGTAGACTCTACGCTGAGTTTAACAATCAAGTCTTCAAGACTCATCTTCTTTTTCTTCAGCCTGAGGTAGTTTTTGAAGTCCGTCCAACCAGGAGGTATCTTCTCAATGATGCAGCAACCTTGATAGGTTTCACACAGCCGCATACCCTCAGCATGAATGTTGTGTAGGAGCCTCTGCACATCATCGACTTATTCCATCGGTGGTCTTGAATCCACCATCTTGTACTGCTCGAATTTTGTCACAGTGAATTTCTAAGTACCAGAATCTTCAATGCGGTACTTCTTGTCTAAGGAATCCCACAGATCCTTAGAAGTCTCAACGTTTTTGTACACCCCAAACAGAGAGTCCGAAAGGCTATTCTGAATATAGCCCTTGCACAAGAAGTCTGCATGTTCCCAAGCGTGGACACTCGCAAGCGCACGTGGATCAGTGTTATCTTCTGGGAGAACAGGTTTCACCTCGCTGGTGTATTTCTGCAGATTCAGTGTTGTCAGATAGAAGAACATCTTCCTTTTCCACATCTTGAATGCTCTCCCATCAAACTTGGTCGGAGGAGCAACATGGTTCCCAGATGGAACTTTGACCGTCTCGATCTGACTCGCAGTCGTTTCAACCTTGTCATTGGTTTTTTCCACCATTCCAGAGTTGTTTTCAGCGTCGATTGTCATTCTGTTAAGACAAAAGAAACACAACTCTCAATTAGTATCGATATATAAACTTAAGAATCGCAATTCTAATACTGATATCGAACTAAATCGCATTGGTGTCGATTGATACTCCTTGGTATCGATCGATACACACACAATGTCGAACAAAGCACCCATATGGTGTTGATTGATGCTCGATGCACATACAGTGTCGATCGATGCATCACTGGTGTCGATCGATGCACACTTAGTGTCGATTGATACACCCTAGGTGTCGATCGATACAAGTGAATTTCACAGGATCGATCGATGCACCACAGTGTCGATTGATACCTGTGAATTTTACACAGTATCGATCGACATAGACCCAACTAGGTCGATGCACAGTATCGATCGATACACGTCAGTGTCGACCGATACAACTCGATGCAAAGTATCGATCGATACACCTTAGTGTCGAGCGATACGACTGTTTGCATAGTATCGATCGATGCACCTCAGTGTCGACCGATACAACTCGATGCAAAGTATCGATCGATACACCTTAGTGTCGACCGATACAACTGTTTGCACAGTATCGATCGATGCACCTCAGTGTCGATCGATACAAATTTTTGTCTAGTATCGATCGATACCATGGGGTGTCGATCGATACTCACAAGGCTTCGATCGCAATCGAACCTATCAAGAACCATAAGTTGTGTTCGTTGATTATACCGTTCTTTAATCGCAATTAAAGACGGTTGTAGAAGATGTTTAAAGCAGTACTGCTTCTACTACACGTTTCAAGTTGCTAAACTTCTTTTTGAAAACGTTTGAGTATCACTAGCAGTTGAACATCTTCTTATAAAATTAGACAAAAATTGCTTCTACTACACGTTTCAAGTTGCTAAAAAGCTTTTTGATAACGTTTGAGTATCATCAGCAGTAGAAGAATCGATTTAAAACCCGTTTGAAAACGTTTATTTACTCGTGATTAAAGATCTGATTGAAGTAATAAAACAAAATCGGATCTTCTTTGAGTTATGATTGTAGGACCAAAATTTTGCACAATAGACATGATAAGATTTAATCACGATTGTATAAATAAACAGTAAGGAACAGACGATTCATAAAACGATTAAAGCATAAATAAATCTAAGGAGGCGAGATGAATCTCTTTCCTTAACTCAAAGAATCTTCCGTAGTGCGACAGATTATAATAGATCCATGAGTCCCAGGATACAACCAAAGGAATCTGTATCATCTACACTTGATATCAGATCTGTCGAACATTATAACTACGATACTCTCGAATAGAAACTTACTCTAAGCAGTAGGGAATTGCAGGAACTTTGCTAGAACTTTTAGGATGTGTTTTTAGTGTATCAGAGGATGATTTTTAAGGTAAAAATTGGCCAGTATATATAGGAGAGAGGCTAGGGTTTTTCCCTGACAAGTAAAGAATATTCCGCAGAATATTCTAGCGGCTGCGATTCTTAAGTCGGCCCGTCGAGTATCGATCGATACCTCTAAAATCCACGAGCCCATCAGGCCCAAGATGCGATCGACGCACGTGTGGTCTTTTCTTCTCTCATGTTATACACGAGAAAACATTTATCAGCCAATGAAAACATTTCATTCGAATGAGCTTGACTCATTTCTTTTCACACTAACACAATTTTATCAAGCCCTCAAGTTTTGACAAAAAATTAATTCCAACATCTATCACTCTCTCCGATGAACACATGTTTTCCTCTCTCTCCGACGAGCCTTCTTACTTTCTCTTACATGAGCTTCAACGATTGAGACCAAACATTGTATCTAGCGACATATGAATGAGAACCGCTTTTCTATTTTTACTCTAAACTTAAACTAGAACCAATATATAGATGAGTTAGAAGGATTTAAATCGTTGAAGTCTGTGTCATCAAGCATATCGTATACATAAAGTCCTTCCTCAAAAGGAGTGACTACATCGGTCGAGATCGTTAGGTCGTCATCTACGTTCATGATGTCTCTGAGATCCCTGGAATCAAGCCAGTCATTTTGGGAACGCTGAAGAATTTCCTCAATTCATCAGAACCTAAGGTCAGTTTCTGATAATTGAGGAAATTCTGCCCGGATTTATTAGATTTATCAGGTTCTTGTTCATCAGTCTCCAGATGGTAAGAGGAATCTTAAGACGCAGTTCCGGACAAAAGTGGTGGTGAAGGATGATTGTATTAGTGTAGAATTGGAATGAACGCCCAATGTGGTTGGCTTACTGAAAAGCAGTTCGTGCAATTTATTCTCTATGAACAAATACGAGTGCGACTTGGTCGACCTTCCTGTGATAATTCTCCAACAGGTATGTTCAGACATACTCTTCTTATCCTAACTGGGTTTAAAATAGCGACCGCTTCCATCGCTATAGTGATCAAAGCGAAGGGATCATCGCTACATTACACAGTAGCGAAGCAATATACATATAGCGATCGCTTTGACCGCTTTTCGGCACTATTGCGGTGAAGCAAGGAGCCATGAGGCGATCGCTATTTGTATTGATCGATAACCCTAGCAAAGACTTTACATCTTCCTTATTAAGCCGTTTTCTAATCTAGAAAAAAGTAAACACACAATCTTCACGGGTGTTTGCTCTTCTCTTTGTTTTCTTCTTTTATGATTTGGATTGGTGTTTTGGTATCTTTTATTTTAATTTTTTTAGTGTTTTAGTGTTTGCTTTTTATACGTTTAGTGTTTGCTTTTCATACGTTTCCACTAAATATGCGATTTGTTACAAAAATAAATAAATAAATAAATAAATAAAGCGATCGCTATGGATGGCTATAGCGCTAAGCGCTAATCCCTACCCTTGTCGCTATTTAAAACATAGTGTCCTAAAGTAAATCATGTCTATAGCAATAGTTTCTCGAAACACGCGTTTTGTTAATGGGAAATATCTTTCTTTTTTTTCAAACTGAGAAGGTGACGAGCCAGATTGTGTGTTGGCTACTAGAGGAAGCGAGGACGGTTGGGACAAAAGCGAGCCAGGATTTTCTGTCTCTGTCTTTAGAGATTGTGGAAGGGGAGAGAGTGAGCCTTGTGGCCCAAGTAAACCCTGAAGACGTAAAAGGATGCATCTCGTGGTGGCTTGTGATGGAGAATGGCTGCACCGAGGAGAGGAAAGGGGTGTCCGAGAGTCGGAAGTTGTTGGGTCATTTGTCGCTCGATGTCTTGTGCTCTTTTCTCATGGATTTGATTAACTTGTGTGGTAGTGGTCGGAATCCTTTAGACAGATTGTGAATGAAGAAAACAAGATAAAAACATTTTGGTGTTTTTTTATATAAAAATTTGTAGATTTCAATGGTTAGTAAGACTCTTCAATGTTTTTATGTCTTCAAAAGAGAGAATGTGTTATTAGGATTTAAACTTGAATCCTCCTTGTCCCAATCTATCTTCGATACACAAATTAACGAACACGAGAATTGTTCACCCAGTTCACGGCCTCTAACCGCTACGTCTGGGGTGGATCCTGGATCCACAACATCCACTATGAAGAATCAATCGAAAAACACATCCGATGTGGTTCACAATATAGATCTCTCTCACACCCGACAAACAGAAAGAACAAAGAACATAACTAGATTCCTCAGAGAAAAACCCTATTCTCTCTCTAGATCTACGAGCCGCCTCTAAGGCGCCCGGAATCCCTGGAGTCGGGATTAGGTATTCCTATTGTTAAACACTTGTATTTATAACAAAGAAACCCTAGAAACTTACTTGGGCCAAACTTGACACTAAGACTTGTACTAAGCCCAACTGCTGGCCCAAGTCGTGAGTTGATTGAAGTCTGGCTTCTCACAATCTCCACCTTCAGATTCAGACAGCTCTCGACTCGTCCACAAA
This sequence comes from Eutrema yunnanense, assembly GCA_002933935.1. Lineage (NCBI taxonomy): Eukaryota > Viridiplantae > Streptophyta > Magnoliopsida > Brassicales > Brassicaceae > Eutrema > Eutrema yunnanense. The sequence continues at coordinate 325,704 of PKML01051581.1, forward strand.
TCTTTGTTCCTTTGTCTTTCTTCCTGTTTGCTTCTTCTAGAATCTCCACCTTGATCCCAGCTTGAAATCTCCTTGTGAATTTCCCTTTGAACCTTTGACTAATGGCTCTAGACTTGGCACTTTAATCTTCATGTAAAATTGTCCTTCTGCAACTTGATTCACTTTGGTGTTCTTTGATTCTTCTCTTGTACACTGAGCTTAATCAAACACTCCTTGAACTGTAAGCAGCTAACCCTGAATCATACATGCTTCAGACCTGAAACAATTCCTGATTCAACACTCTTTCTTTAAACATATATGCCTTGAACTCCTATTGTACCGCTGTTACTCCTGACAGAACACGCCATCCAACCATACTGCTGAGCATACTTTCGACACAACCATGTTCATGCATCATGCTTTACAGAACCTTGCTGACAAACCAATTCCTCTTGAATCAACTGCAGAAAACCTCTAAGTCATTTATGCTTCATTTTTCTAAAACCGTCTCTAACTTGCCAAGACACCACAAAACCTGAACACCTTTTTGAACATCACTTTGCACCGCTGGTATTGCCTGCAAAACCCTCTTCCTAACTCCATTGCTAAGAAGACTCTCAATACAAATACCTTTGTTCAACTTTCTGTTCAAAACCCTTCTGCATCAGCAGAACCATCCAACAACAGACTCGAACTGTTTGGTAAACCTGTCTCACATCCACAACCTTGTGAAATACCCGAGACACCATGTTACAGCCTTTAGTACTTCATCTCTAGAAACCTTGAAGCTATTTCCTTGCTGTAAACATACCCTGCATCACATCACATGTATGCAAATCCACATATCCTTGGCACTATCATCTTCTCCCTTAGAAATCAACCTGAATCTTCACCGTGTACTCATGAGCTTTCTTTAGGTGTGCCTCCAACTCACTTGAACTCCTGCAAGTGAACCCTACAAAAAATTCATCCACCAGACCTCTCTAAGATGCAAATAGGTATAACAAAACTTTGTTCTCTTTTCCCAATGCAGCTTTTTTTATCCTCTGCATTATGATCCTTTCTTGGATCCGTCTTCAATTGCTAACACTTGCAACTGATATCCAGATGTCTTCACCACTGAAACACCCCGTCCCGGCCATCCTAGGCCGCGGATGACGCGTTCCCAGTTCGGGCCGTTGCCTGGCCGAACCGCCTGGTTTTTACCCATTTCTAAACCAGATATCTCCTTAGGCGGTTTTCTTACAAATCTATCTTACGACTATCCTTAGCCGTTTTAAGCCTAGATCTGTTTTAACCTCTTATTAATACGCAGCGGAATTCGTTTTATCTAAACATTTCTTTTCTTTCCCTTGAATCCATTTCTATCGAGTACTTGGCCAGTCCGATTATATTTGCCTTACGGAAAGCGCCCATACACTTCCTCCTCGGCTTGTAGATTAACCTTGCCTTTGGAAAGTTCCCATAAACTTCCCTTCGGCTTGCCTTCGGAAAGTTCCCATAAACTTTCCTTCGGCTCACAGAATAATCATAGACTTGGTCCAAGCGTTCGCTAGTTTAGGCATTCCATTTCCTCTAATTACTTAGACTTAGACTAATCCGTTTCAACCTAGGCAAGTTACTATCCGTTCGTTCCAAGGAAGTATACTTACCCATTCTCATATCCGCGACTCGGTTGATCCTTGGTCCGCGTTTGGTTGATCCGATCAGTCCGTGTGTCCTCCTTTTCTAAGTCGCGCCTTTGCTGAATCTCACTCATTCCTTTTCGGGCCGTTAGTAATCTCTCCCCCACGGTACTTAGTCATTCAACCAACCATCCCCACATGGCTAAGTAACCGTTAGAGAACCCTTTAATCTGGCTCGACAATCCGCTGATATCATCACATTTTGCATCATTCTAGCATCCGTTTCATATAGGTTTAGGTCCATTTACATGTAATTCATGATACTTCTTTAGCATTTAGGTCATTTTAGGAGTCTAGTGTGTCTGCATTAGGTCCTAGAGAGTCCGTGCATGTTTCGGATGTGTTTTCAGGTAAAAAAACTAGCTCGACACCCAGCATCGATCGATACCCGATGTATCACCGCCGAGTATCGATCGATACCGAGAGGCAATACCGATGCTCCTGCTCGGTATCACAGCTCGGTACAGCCACAGGGAGACCCGGGGGAAAAAGCCTTAACACCGAGCAACGGTACCGAGGTGTGTCCTCGGTATCGACCGAAGACCAAAGCCAAAAACACCCAGTATCGATCGATACCCCTCGGTATCGATCGATACCAAAAGCTTCAGGAGATCACACCGATGCTCCTGCTCGGTGTCACAGCTCGGCATTGTCACAGGAGAGTCCCGGGGGAATCGGCCCCTAATACGGAGCAACGGTACCGAGGAGTGACCTCGGTACCCCTGGAAGAACAAGCCCGATATCATAGGTATCGATCGATACCGAGGGTATCGATCGATACCAAGCCATTTTTACCCACTTTAACCGGGTCGGTACCCGGTTTGTTCCGGGTCGACCCGGTTCGTTACTGTTTAGTATTTAAGCCCAAAAACCTAATTTTAGAGGGCTAAGTCTTTTTCTAGCAAAAACCCTCTCTAAGAGTGATTTGTAAGAGATTGATCCTTTTAATTTGAGTATTGTTTTCTTAATTTGATCCATCTTTCTTCTACTTTCTAATCATTCAATCATCTTGATCATGAGCTTTAACACTTCTTTCCTAGGATTTGTTAGACCCATGATGATTAGTGAGTAGTCCTTAGGATCTTGGGATGAGGTTGATTAGGGAGATCTAAGGTTTGATTAGTGGTGTTTAGGATTAGATTATCTTATATTCCTTCTTGTCTAGAGTCCCTAATGCTAGATCTAGCTTGAAAGAGTGGATCTAGATCATTGGGCATTTCATGAACACCAAGTGTTTGATGAAATGCCAAGACCAAACTAGACAAGAGATTTATGTTCCTAACCTAAGACATTAGTTGTTTAGGGCATTTCTTTGGTTGATCTTGTTATAATTCTTAATGCTTGCTAATTGATAATCCACAAATGATGGTTTGCTAATGGGTTTGATAATTAGCATAGAGATTAGTTGCTTGAAAGAGAACTAATCTAGATTAGAGATCTATTGCCTAGGGATTAGCTTCATGAGTAATTGAACACCACTAATTGAGCTTGGATCACCCTATATCAATAACCTCGTCTCTTGTTCCGCTTTTATTATTTGAATCACTTCTTACTTAGTTATTGTAATTGCTTAATTTGGATACTTAATCCCAAATCACACTTGTTTAGTTTAAATTGCATAGATTCCTTGCATCCTTAGTGATTAAGCCTATTCCCAATTATGGATTGATAACCTCTTATACTACATCGATAAGAGGGTATTGATACCTTAAGAGACTAAAAAGTCTTGTATCATCCGCGCATACCCATTCCCGGCTTATGCACCCTTTGCCGCGACCAGTCTCTTCCCTCGGCTGGGCCGCCGAGTTCCACCCTGTTTCCCGAACCGGCCGCCGGATTTCCAATCTCGGTCAGTCCATCATTCCCGTGGATCACATCCGGATCCGTAATCCGTTGATCGCACTTTTTCACTTCGCACCTTTTCGCTTCGCACCTTTTCGCTTCGCACATTTTCGCTTCGCACCTTTTCACTTTTCCGGTGGTGCATGCCTTAGGCGAGTCCCTCTCTTTCTTGCCGAGAGTCCCTCCCTTGCTTGATCTTCCCGATCAACCTAGGACCTCTCGGCTAACTTTCTTTCTCTCTTCGGGAATGCCTTAGTCTCTCGGCTAAGAATCCCTTTTTCTTCGAGATTGCCTTAGTCTCTTAGCAATCTCCTTTTTTGTGTGTGTATATTCGTGGTGTGTTGGTGTGTGATTCCCTCTATCACCCATCCTCCTTATATAGGATCTGGATGGGTGTCTTTTACCAAGGGTCATACCTTCTGGTCGAACGGATGCATTGTTTGGCCAAACGGGTGTGTTGTTTGGCCAAACGGATGCGTTGTTTGGCCAACATGTACACGACCCTTCGGCTAAATAACCACCCTAGCACACGCGGTGCGTGTGGTCACCTTCCCAGCCGATCAACTCACTAACTGCCCATGGCTAGCTAGCTTCCCAGTCGACCACCTGAGTTACCACTCGACCAGCTTGACCCAACACTACCTCAATCCTACCTAGCTCATTACTTAGCTGTCGGTCCCGCCAGCTGGGTCAGTACTCGATCAGCTTACCGAGCTAGGTTGAGCTGCCACTCAGCTTGTCCAGCTGGTTCAGCTGGTAGCTCAGCTACTTCAGCTCGTCCAGCTAGTTTAGCTCGACTACTTCTTCCCATTTTGCCCGGCTAAGTCATTTGGTCCGTTTCTCGGCCTTGACTAAGCCTTCTCTGATCCTTCTGGGCATTCCTTAACCCAAAACAAATCGGCCCGGTGTAACTCCGCGGGACGGGGACGTTACAACCACCATCAAGCAACAAAGCTCTAAAGCTTTCCTTCTAAGTCCGGTTGCAACCTGATTATGCTTGAACTTGTAGACATCTCCATCTGCTCCTGGACCGCTATCCACCAACTTGAGACTAAGCCTGCAAACCAAAACTCTTCAAACCTAAACCATACCAATCTGTCTTTGACCCCAAAAGATTCATTGATCTTGTTCTATACTCATCTGCAACTCTCCTTGAACTGAATCCAGAAACCTTTTCTTAATCCTCAAATAGCCAATAACACACAGACAATTCAAAACTTTTAAGGCGTCCCTCAGTCCCATGAATTATCTTCCAATAGCTAGTTTGAACCCTGAACACTAACTCATGTGTTCTCCCAAGACGTCAATTCCCTGAATTTTGCAGACCCTGAACAACCAGAAACAACCAATCAAAACATCACAAATTGTACCTTGTGATTCCACGGTTTGACCATTGAGATTGACGATGCAATTCTAATTCCCTGATCTTGATCTGAACCAAAAAAAAAAATCCATCTGATACCGGAGATAAACTCCACCTTAAACCAATCTCTCTCTGTTGCACTTTTCTGTCTCAACTCCTCTGAATATTTTATGTCCCCTGAGCTCCTGTCCATTCTTCTTGCACATTTGGATCATTTCTCCTTGATTAAAACTGAGCTTATTTTAATCTCTGGTCCTACTGAAATTTCCTCCAAAATCCTCAAAAATTCGGACAGACCCAAAATTATGATACTGATGCCCAATTTCATAATTCTCCTTTTCTTTAATTTTGGCAACGCCGAGTCGAAAACAAGGACCTTGTATTTATAACAAAAAAACTCTAGAAACTTATTTGTGCCAAACTTGACACTAAAGCTTGTATTAAGCCCAACTGCTGGTGCAAGTCGTGAATTGACTGAAATCTAACTTCTCACATGTGTTGTGTTACTTAACATGTATATTCTTCAATGTTTTTATGTCTTCAAACGCAATCAATTGATACTTTAGAACCAATCGTGTTGTTGGTCTTGTTACCTAGCTTGGGTTTGTGTGTCTTGTAATAGCATTTGATAATCTTTTTTTCCTTCATTGTATTGAGTTTTTGGATTTTTATTTTTTCATAATTTTTTATTTTTCTTGAATGAATATGCTGTTTACGATATGTAAATCTCTGTTATGATAAATCGAGATTCAAAATGTTAATCCACAATCTCTTTGAATCTTGATCATGATTAACATTTTGTTAACATTTTGTTAAGAGAGAACAAATTCTTCATTTTTATATTTTGATTCTTATTAAAAAAAATATATTTTCATGAAAATGAAATTTACAAATGTAAAAAAATAACAATTTGAAAATTATTTAGTTGTAAACATTGTTTTAGTCATTTTCTTATTAAAAACATGAGTATTTTAGTCATTTTTTTATTAAAACATCTAGACGTAGATGTAAATTAATAATAAAATGATCAAACAAACAAATGTTCATTCAAATAAATCATCCAAATGAACAACCGAAAATGGAAACGAACGAACATGATCATCTGGATAATGCATCTGAGCAAACGAACAGGATCATGGTGTTTTTGATGTAAAAAAAAAGGATTAGGTGTTCCGGTACAAGTTGATCTCCATACCAATTCACGAGGAACGAAGAAGCCACAAACCCCCTCGAGTACACTGAACTAGGGTTGTTTATTCCTAATCGAGTTGGAATAATTGATCCAAAAACCAAACCATATCTTAATATGAATTCAGTTTTTCGATATCCGAAAAACCGAATTCGTATTCGAACCGAACTGAAAAATTGATAAAAAAACCGGAAGTTTTCTTTAAAATGTAATATGATGTATTTGAATAAAACCATACCAAATCATCGATACTAGATTAAATGTTACTTTGGATATTATTATCCATAAACCGAAAAAGTCTAAATCGAAATTCGGATTGAAGACCTTAGACTTTTCTGGCCTCAGTTAACAATCTTCAAATTTCTGTTATAGAAGTGTTAGTGGTATGATGCAAAGCCGAATTAAATGTCTTTTTATCATTTGATTCAAAATCTTGTACACAAGAGGATTTGTATGCAAGTAAGAGCTTTTTTTTTTCATTTCAACTAGCAAGACGTTAGCAGATTAGGCCTGGACATAAAAATCGGAACCGAAATAACCGAATCGGAACCGACCCGAAATTACCGGTTCAGTTCGGTTTCAGTTATGGCCAAAATACCCATTGGTTCATACTCATTGATATCTATGGGTATCGGGTAATACCCAGAACCGAACGGAAAACATTTCGGGTATCTGAATTATCTGAATTATAATTATATACCCAAAATATTAAATATATATCAGGTTTTTGTGTATATTTTCGGTATTATGAGTATTTTCTTTAGTTTTTTCGGGTTTCCGGGTATATTTCCGGGTTTTCGGATATAATTTCGGGTTAACGGATATATTTTTGGTATTTCAAGTATATTTTCCTTAGTTTGTTTTGGGGTTTCGAATATATTTTTGGGTTTTCGAATATATTTTTAGATTTTCGGGTATATTTTAGGCATTTCGGATAATAAATATCCGAAACCGATTAAGATCCGTAAAAATTTGGGTATTTTCTGGTTTTTAAATCTCAGAACCGAACCGAACCGGAACCAAAAACATTTCGGTGTACCTATATGGATCCTAAACCTCTATATCCGAGATACCCGGAACCGAACCAAACCGAACCGAATACCCGAATGCCCTTGGCTGCCTGTCCTTAGCTATTGTTATTTCTACGGAAGCAGAAGATAGAAACCATTTTTATAAGCTTTGATTCCAAGAGAAATGAAAACAAAACCAAACAAAACAAGAGAAAAGAAAAGCTTCACTACACAAACTTCTTCCACTAGAGAGGCTCCATGATCTTTAGTTACACCATCAACTCCTGAGCTACAAATCAAACCCTAGCTTTGATTCCCATTTCACAACTGAGGTTGCTCAGATGTCTCGCGCATCTGCATTCTACGCCCAGCTGCGACTTCCTTCTGTAGTTCTGAGTTCGACATCCGCTCCACTTCCAAAGCTCTCTCAAGCTATTATTATATAAACAAAAACCGATATAGTTATCAAATTTGTCCACAACAATATATCAAAAAGGATGCTTTTCAAAGATTAAACACCAATTACATTTGCTGCCCGCATGCTCCATTCACTCAAAATCGCCCTCAACCTTTCATTTTCTTCGATATACTGCACCACCACGAAAAAAAGAAGAAGAAGAAGATTACTTAGAATCTTAACTAGATCTAAAAACTGTCCTACAATACTGGTTTTCTGCAAAACCTGATTGTTGGTACTGCTGACACGCTGCACCTCTGCATCTCTCTCGGCTATCAAAGAACGAGCAAGCCGTAGCTCAGACTGAAGTTGGTTCATCTGCAAGAGAGGTGTTTACAAAAGCATTCACGTTGTTAAGATTTAGAGACTGACAGAGTTTTTGTTTCATCATAGAGATGGAGCTTCAGAATCAAGTATTACCTCAGCTGAAAGTGTCCTCAGCTCCTGATCTCGAGCAGCTAAAAGATGTGCAAGATCAACCTATCAAGCATTTAACTGTACCGATGAGAGATTAAGCTATTTGATATTCTTAAGGAAGCCAGAGTCAATGTTAAACCTGAGGTGTGCTTCCATCATCAGATTGTTCATATTTGCTTAGTTTCTCTTGCAAACTCAGAATCTTTGAAAGGCGAGACAGAAGTAATTATAATGTTGTACCGCCCCCAAAACAGCAAATGCCAAAGAAAATCAAGCAACGTAGATGGACAAATGATTTAAGAAGAGTGTTTTGTATTAGTATCATCACGTACCTCCTCGCTTAAGAAATGGAGGTTTTCGCGCTGATATTGTAACAAAGCCGTTTGTTGATCAGAAAGCCGGCCTTCATAATACCTTTCATACCAAACAAAAGCAAAAGAAGAAGAAGCAAAATTGTGCATTATACTTTGGCTGAAGTAGCATAAATTTATAAAATCAGATTCACTAAGGACATTCATTACCTCAAACCTTCCATAGAACTTGACGGCTGAAGAGGAGAATATAATGATTTCAAGACATCTGGCCGGGAATTAACGGAATTGTATTGGTGCACATAACCTGAAAGCACATAGCATTTATCAATACCAAAAAGTACTTTGGTAAAACTACTGGACTCAACTCCCTACCAAGGACAAATTCTTCGTGATTGGAAATTGGTGATAAGATTGTCTTAATTTATTTCTACAACAACATATAACATTCAGTCTAATGTTTTCTATTAGAAAACGATTGTAAGCATTCTCATTCAATGATCTGATTTAGGCAATATACAGTTGGATTCTACATGAATGAATAAAGGGAAACAGCTCCGTAACGGCGTAACATTCTACCTAATGAAAAACTAGTGAAGGTCACTCACCAATATATAAACTCATGAAGAAGCCAGCGCACACTGCTTCAACCAACATAATGATCCTGCAACAGATCATATCCACATTAAAAACATGAGCTGCTCTTGTTTCATATTTGCTATTGTCGTAATCATTGGCAGAATCTCCTATAAAGACTGGCTGGTATATATATTCGGTTTGCACTAGTTAAGTGTAAGATGTCCGCAACTGTAAGATCTCTTAAAAAGTGCATTTTCAAATTGATTTACGGTGATGCAATATAGACACGTATAGCTAAGATACTCAACGAGCTACCAACCGTAGCAAAGCAGAAGTAGAAAGAATGCGGATTTGGGGCTTCCATACTATCACAAGAAGCATTGCAGCAGTCCCTGGAAAGATATTGAAGGTACTAAATTAATCACAAAGGTAATGAAGATAACCCGATGACCAAGTTTTTCTACACATTAAGAAGCAAGTTTGGTTAAAAATCAGAGTTTCCAAGCAAGTGTTGGACATCTTCAGATGAACTAACATGTCAAAATGCTAGTGAAATTTTTTCCCATCCCACAAATAATCACATAACATCTTGCTTGAATTTATATTTGGCTATGTTTCAGTTAAAAGGTGTTTAGTCCCAAATGAAATAAAAGAAACTTGAAGCCAATATGCATATGTTCATTCTCATGAATTAACATAACTCACAGACAATTTAAACAGTAAAATCAAGAGATTCAGAAAACAAAAACAAAAACAAAAAAGAAGAAGGTAAAATACAAAGGTAAATCACATGTTTGGAAAGATACCATATGTAGCGATTGCAAATGGCAGACGAACAACATGCTTCAACTTCTGACTGAAACTGTAATAACCCTGCAGACAATTCTCAAATTCTGAGATCAGTCCATTACTAAAGTAAATGCAACCACGTGCAAGGTAGTCATAAGCAATAGTAAAAGCAATTTACTACTCCTACTTAGATATAATCCTCAAAACAAACAAAAAGAAGTAGTAAAATATGTGTATCACTCAGCTATGAAGTTTTTGTACCTGAAGACGTATTTTTTGGACTTGAAAAACAAAATATTGTTGAAAGATACCTGCGACAGGACACATGGAAATTGACTTAGGAATATAGAGCCAATGAACAACAAAGCATGGATTTATAACAAAACTAGCAAAACAAAAGGTTATCCAGGTTGGAACAGATGAAGAACAGAGGCCGGTGAAAGGGAGAGACAGATCAATATCACAAAATGAGTATGCAAATGCACATAGACACATATTAAATGTTACTGTCTCAGTCAGTGTGAAAGAGCACAATGACTCGTGTGTTCTCCATTCACAACAAAACCAAAAAAGAGGTTGACAACAAAACAAGAAACGGACAAAGTGATGAGATTAGAGAACAAGCTCTTCAGATAGTCTAAAGTTTGAGCAAGACCTTTTGCATAGGATTGTAGCAGAGTGTCCACCTCTGTTAACTAACAACCTAGAATGTCGAGTGGGCAGAGTTAAATAGGCCTAGGAACAAGGTGAAAGCTATCGGGTTATTAAGTTGGTCGTAGAAAGCTTCTTTGGTTTGGGAAAGTTACGAAATCTCTTCAACAAATCTCCAGGATACTTTTGGTTCTTTCTTAGGCTTTGGTCCTGTGTTCTTGATTGTAATCGAAAATTCAAGACCAATAAAAGGAAAGGTTTTGTTACTGTTCATTGGATAACAGAACCTAAACCTATAACAAACATACATGCATAGCTTCATACACAAGAGTATCAAAGGCAACACAATTAGGAGAAAAGTCGGAAAACCTGTGACAATCAAAAGCGCAACATCGCAGCAGCAGAGCAACGAAGGGGTCAACTGCTGGACTCGGTGAAATATCCAAGGAGCTCCTCCAGCTAAAATAGCATAGCCTGCCTAATGTAAAAGGCAAAAACTAATCAAAAGGCAACATACAATGCGTGCTTGCGGCGCATGGAATTTGCCAATAGAAAAATCGAGTAACTTGCCAATAGAACCATATAGAGGTAACTTCCAACAAGGCTTCTAGATTTCCTGTGACCGAATAATGGTGCTTCCTGTAATATGTCAAGGAACCTACAAGAACACAACTAATCAATTCAAACAATCCTGTCTCACATTCACTAAAAGATTAATTTTTTGGTTCATTATAGATTCTAACAGAGACATTGGCAAAAGATTAAATTTTTGGTTCATCATAAGATTATATAACTGGAAACTTGTACAACAAAGGGATCACTAAACAAAAGGACGTATTTTTTTTAAAGGAAATTGTTGGTTGATCATAGTTTTGCAGGAAAATGAAAGCTAATCACGAACTCAAATCGAAATTTTAAATTAAGAGAGGGATCATCGGTGGGACATACATAGCATTCTCTTCGTTGGTCATCGGATTGGACGAAGAACGTCTCTCCGTTGACATCTTCGACCTGAATTTATGATTTTTCCGATTAAAGTTTCTGCCTTTGTGGTGGGGAAAGTTTAATTGTCTCGATCTAAGATGATGTCAACATGGCGACACAATAAGATGACATAAACTATGAAATATATCGATTCGAGACAAATTTGACCGGTCGGAAACATTATTTTGTTTTTCCGTTTCTGTCTGATCCAATGTTTTCAAACCCGACCCGGACCCGCGGTCAGACCGGTAAATCCGACCATCCGATCACTAATCTGGTCCGGATTCAATGCTAAAGCCCACTAATTATAAACCCGATAAAATCCAGAAAAACCCAACGAAACCGCATTGACCCGCTTACCCGGATTTACAAGTTGAACTATTTGTAAATTAAAAATATTGATTAAACATTCTGATTTTTCTTTTAATCTTATATAATATAGTGTTTTTTCAAGAACCAAAAACATACTCAATTTTTTTTTACTAAGCCTTTTAATTCACAACTTTTCTTGACAAAACAGTTTTAGTTCTAACGTTAGTCAACTATAATTGTTTTACTAATGCTATGACTAAAACGGTTTGATAAATAAAAAATTTGGGATTTATTTCATAGATAAAAAGTTGGGGACTATTTTAGTAAATAAAAAGTTGGGATTTTTTTGGTTAACAAAAAAGATGAAACTCTTTTTACCCAAAAAGTTAAAAAAACAAAAAAAATTGGAGTATTTTTTATTTTATTTTCCTTTCTAATTCGCCGATTTAATTAATTATATAATGGTGTACAAAAAACATGTTGTTTGAGACGATTTTAAAGGCGATTTATTTACATAAACTTTTACGACAATTTTTTCTTTTTCGGTGACAGTTTATGGGTTCTTGACCGGAAATTGGGGCAATTGGAAGCATTTCTCCCACGATCTGGTGGTTATCTCCACTTTGAGTCCCACGACTCTTCGTGATGACAATTCTTCTGCGATTTTTTTGACATCAAGAAAGCATAAAAGGCGATTTCGAGTTTGGGGTTTCTCTCACAGAAAACTCAAATTTTTAAAGCAGATCAATTTTCCATTCATATACTACCTAATCATCTTCAAGATGGCTGACAATCTTCGGCGAGCAGTTCAAGATCTCAATCTCGGAGCCGATGATGCTCCAATTGCTCTTCCTTTTGATGTGGTTAACCAAGGGGCGCTTGAGAGCCGATTTGTTATCATGGGGAGACCAACCGTTCCACGGCGTCAGAATCTCATATCCATCATTGCATCTTACCACGCAGTTGGGGTCTTGCCGGCTTGGCACACGGCCGTATTGTGGAAGAGAATCACTTTCAATTTGTTTTCTCGATAGAGGAAGCAATGGAAAATGTGTTTCGGAGAGGACCGTGGGATTTTGCGGATCATATGCTCATTCTCCAGCGATGGACTCCGATGATGGATCTAACGATACTCGATTTTATCCCCTTCTTGATACAAATATGTGGTATCCCTCTCCAATACATGAACCAAGATGTGATTGCACACATCAAAAGATCCATGGCGATGTTGATGGATATTGATTACAACGATGAAGCCGCTGCACGTGTTAAGTATGTGCTTGTGCGCTTGAATTGGGAAGTCACCCATCCACTCCGATTCCAACGTAATTTCCAGTTCACACCATGAGTTAACATTTTGTTACGCTTCCTTTATGAACGTCTCCGTGGTTTCTGTGAGGTATGTGGTATGCTCACTCACGATTATGGAGCTTGTCTGATCCAAAATGGAGGTGTTGAACATCACTGATGGTGATGATCATCATGAAGACCAGCAGCACCAACCTGATTTTGATCATTAGCAGCAGCAACAAAGTAGGAGCTATGGAGTTCAAATCCGGGAGCTGAACGCAGAAGAAATTCAAGCAGGAAATCAGGAACCAAATGCTAATGGTATGCAATATGAGTGGAGTGAAGAAGAGGAAGAGGAAGAAGCAGAAGATCTATTGTCCACTGAGGAGGTTTTTGCTTTGGAGGTTGCAGGGGAATTTGGATTGAATGAGGACCTACCAAAAGAAGACATAAATGAGTATGAAATGAGTGAGCTTTTTAATCTTGTACCTATCTTTGCTAACAGTAGTGGAGATGTGCCAGGGGAAGATTTAGCACCATGGGTGTTATCAATTGGCGAGCGTGAGACACTGAATACTCATCTTGAATTTGAGGGATATGCTCTAATGCAGCTAGATAGTGATGGGCAGATAATCAAGAATAATCATCGCAAAAAGAAGTTTGCAGGTGAAATTGAGACAGAGAATGGGAACAAGATAACAGTTCGGCTTTATGGGGAAAACAATGGTCAGCAGGAGGAAGACTCCACCTTTGATACCGTTGGAAGCGCGGTGGACCCTGAACCACCTCTTCCACCATGAGGACAACCTGTTGGAACTGTCAAGGTCTAGGCATTGACTTGACAGTTTGACGCCTAAAGAAGATAAACAGAATGTATCTTCCGGACATCATATGCATGTCCAAAACTAAGCAGCAAGATGATTATGTTCGAGATGTAGGTTATCAGTTGGGTTTCCTTAATTATGTTTCAGTTCCACTAATAGGCATTAGTGGTGGTTTAGTTATTTTCTGGAAGCAGTCTATTGATTTAGCAGTGTTATCTCAATCCCCTAATATCATTGATTGTAAAGTTAAGATCAATGAAGGTGTTTTCTACTTCTCCTTTGTTTATGGGAACCCAAATCAGAGATTAAGAAATCATACTTGGGAAAAAAATTGAAAGGATTGGAGTAACTAGAAGGGGTCACCCTTAATTTTTGCTTGGTGACTTCAATGAAATCCTCAATAACAGTGATAAGAAAGGTGGAAGGATCAGATCGGAAAGAACATTTCATGATTTTAAAAGAATGACCAGAAGTTGTGAAATCAAAGGCCTGAAATTCAGTGGTGATCGTTTTTCCTGGGTTGGGCAGAGAGGTTCTCACCATTTTCTTTGTTGTTTAGATCGTACCATGGCCAATAATGAATGGCACTCGATGTTTCCCAGTTTAGAGACAGAGTTTCTGGAATTCGCAGAGTCTGATCACAAGCATTTGATTACTTTTATTTCAGACACAATATAGCATATAATTAATAGGTTTTTTCCGATATGACAGTCGACTCACAAAAAAAGAGGGTTTCAAAAATGATGTCTTGCAAAGTTGGAATGGTACACATGGAAACAATAACCTGAATATCCCGCTGGTACAAAAACTGATTAACGGCAGTGTTAAAGGAGGATTTAGCACTCTCCGGTTTAACTCGATTCAAAAAGAGACCGGTATCGGTTTACGATGGTTCGGACAAGAGAAACGGACCTTGAACTGACGGGCCGAACTCTAACAAAGCCCAAGAACAAACCTGTTCATATTCGTTACCGAATTCAACGGCCCAACCCGATATGACAAGATAAGGACCGACCTCCGAAATAAATGGCAGATCCTCGTATCTCGGAAGAGATTCAGAATATTTCCTTTCCAAGACAATCCAAGAAAAGGAAATATTCCGAATGACGACCGACTCAAAAACCTATAAATAAGGAGGAGCAAAACTCGAAGAAACCATCCGCAATCATCTAAGAGACCTAAGAGCAGAGAAATAAGCTTCATCAAGCGCCGATCTCAAAGTTCTTTAGTCTCTTTAATCCCTTGTATCGAAACTCTGCTGTAACGCCAGATTCAATCAATAAAACGAGTTTCCGATCAAAGTACTCTGTTTAAAACCCTTGTGTGATTTACGAATCAACAATTGGCGCCGTCTGTGGGGAGTTAGAACAAAAACAGAATTTTCGGATCTCGTTTGATCGAGTTCGGCAATGACGAACCCGTTAGACATTCAAGCAGTCATCACCAACAACAACGATCAGGTAGATAACGGGACCATCCCTCAAAATACCGATCTGTTACCAACCGGAGGAAACCCTCCGAACTTACCAACAGGAGAGGACGACCCTCCGAACCCTCAGACAAACACGCCAGCAGCCCCGAAATCAGCCGATACCACCACACTCTTAGAAGCCATGGCGGCCCAGCTCGCGGAAATCTCTAAGAGGAACGAAGAGCGGTTCGAATCCCTGCTGGCCTCACAAGTCAAGCTCAGAAGCCAGATCGGGATATTCGACCCGAACCCGATCACCCCTGAAAACGATCTTCGCCGGAACCTTCTACCCGAACTTGACGGTGCCCGAAATCCGAACACGGCAGACCCACCAACCATAAGGTCAACTGCCAATCCAAGCGCATCACCGATCAGGCATCCATCGGCCTGGAGTTCGAGGATGTCCGAGCCCAACTTCAAGACATCCGATTCAAAGTCCACCAAGCCACAAGCTCGGCACCAGAGATCGATCGAGTTATCCAGGAAACACAGAAAACACCGTTCACAGATCAGATAATCAACACCCCAGTCCGACGCCTGGAGAGAGTTAAGATCACCGCATACGACGGACACACTGACCCACATCACTTTCTGACCTCGTTCGTGATCATGATGAACCGTTTTCGTTTCTTTAACAAAGAAGAAAAAGAGGCGGCTATGTGTCAACTATTCGTAGAGAACCTGTGTGGGACCGCGCTCGACTGATTCTCACAACTTGATGCAAACTCCATCAACAACTACAACGAGCTTTCAACGAAATTCCTCAAACGCTTCACCATGTTCATGAAACAAAAAACAAGAAATGCCGACCTCTGGGCACTAGAGCAGAAAAGCGACGAATCACTACGTAGTTTCATGAACAGCTTCAAAGAGGTGGTATCTCACTGCACAATCGACGACGAAGCCGCTATAGAGGCCCTTTACAAAGCAACCTGGTACCGGTCCGACTTTCACAAAGAAATCAAACGAAACTGGCCAAAATCCTTGGAAGATATCCTGCACAAATCGCACATCAACATCCTCGAGGAAGAAGAGGAAGCCGTGAAGGATAAGCAGTACGCTCCGCTAAAACAACCTATCGTCAAAGAAAAACAGTACGCCCCTCCGAGGCAACCTGTTAACGCTGTCCAAACACAACAAAACTGGAACACTTGGATCCGATCTGACGACTCAAAAGAGTCCGACAACGAATCTGGACCGTTCTGCCACTTTCATAATCAGAAGGGCCATAACACCGAAGACTGCCGACATCTCCAAGAGTTCTTACTGATGAAATACAAGAAAGGGGAGATCCCGGTAAAAGGAGCGTTCCGACCTACAGGCAGACCCCGCCGCAGTAACAACGGAAAACAACGTCGGGACAACGACAAACCGAACAAAAATACCGAGCAATCGACAGACGCTGCCGACTTAGGTCAACAGAAACACGATCGGGAGGAAAGAACGGACAGCCAACATACTCCCCAAGTCCGAAAACGCGTCAACATGATCATGGGAGCACTAGAGTCTTGCAACTATTCCGTCCATGCAATTAAAGAATACAGTAGAGACGCGCTGGCCGCACAACGAGAAAACCGAGCCACAACAAGCGGAGTGCCGATCACCTTCTCTGAAGCCGATACGGAATGATTATACATGCCGCATAACGACCTGCTAATCATCGAAGTACTTATCGGAGACGTCGCCGTCAGACAAGTCCTGGTTGACACCGGAAGTTCGGTTAATGTAGTATTCAGAGAAACACTCAGAAACATGGACTTCCCGGACGCTCAGATCAAGCCGAATATCGAACCACTAACAGGATTTTCAATCGAGCAGACCATGACCGCGGGAACGGTAAAAATCCCCGTGTACGTTGGGGGAATAGTACAAATGGTCAAATTCCTAGTCCTGGATAAACCCGCCATCTACAACGTCATACTTGGAACACCGTGGATATACATGATGAAAGCTGTCGTCTCGACTTATCATCAATGCTTAAAATTTCCAACACCATCCGGAGTCTACACTCTGAGAGGCGATCAAGTGATGTCCCGAACTTGCTACATCAATGAGTGCAAATTGAGAACAACACCCCGAACATGCGTGATAAATACGAAAAGAACCGATAATGACCCCGATCTATCGAGACGATAAACAGTTATTCAAGTCAACATCGACGAACTCAACCCCGACAGATGCGTCGGTATCGGAGCCGAACTCGATGAAGAGATCAAATACGATCTAGTTCGCTTTCTCAAAAGGAACGTATCAACTTTCGCCTGGTCTATCAACGACATGCCCGGGATCGACCCAAAAATCACAAGTCACGAACTCAACATCGTTTCCACCTTCAAACCAATCAAATAGAAACGGCGCAAACTCGGACCCGAGAAAGCCCAGGCTGTCAACGACGAGGTCGAACGATTACTTGGAGCAGGATCAATTACGGAAGTTCGATATCCGGACTGGCTGGCAAACCCAGTCGTCGTTAAAAAGAAGAACGGAAAATGGAGAATATGCGTCGATTTTACCGATCTCAACAAAATGCCCGCCCAAAAGACAGCTTCCCACTCCCACATATTGATAGACTTGTCGAAGCTACGGCCGGGAACGAACTCCTCTCCTTCATGGATGCGTTCTCAGGTTATAACCAGATACTCATGCACCCGGGCGATCGCGAGAAAACTTCTTTTATCACCGATCGCGGCATCTACTGCTACAAAGTCATGCCATTCGGCCTGAAGAACGCCGGAGCAATATACCAAAGACTTGTCAACCGCATGTTCGCTAGCCAGCTCAGCAAAACCATGGAAGTCTATATCGATGATATGCTCGTCAAATCGCTCATCGCTAAGGATCACATCAGACACCTCAACACGTGCTTCGACATACTAAACGAGTACGACATGAAACTCAATCCAACTAAATGTACATTTGGAGTCACATCCGGAGAGTTCCTCGAGTATATCGTGACCCAAAGAGGAATCGAGGCTAATCCTAAACAGATCTCCGCAATCCTCGATCTACCCTCCCCGACGACGAAAAGAGAAGTTCAACGACTGACTGGCCGCATTGCCGCGCTCAACAGGTTCATCTCACGGTCCACCAACAAGTGTCTCCCTTTCTATCAATTGCTACGCGGAAACAAGCGTCTGGAATGGGACGACCAATGCGAAGAAGCGTTCAAACAGCTCAAGGAATACCTGTCCACACCACCGATCTTAGCCAAACCCGAAGATGGTGAAACCCTCTATCTTTATATCGCAATTTCGACCTCAGCGGTCAGTGGGGTTCTCGTTCGGGAGGACAGAGGCGAGCAAAAGCCGATCTTCTACGTAAGCAAATCACTTGATGAAATTGATACAAGATATTTTGGCTTCTCTAGAGTCAATTCTCTAAATGCAATTGTAGCATAAGAGGTTATCGAACCTTATCGGGAATTATCCTAATCACTAAGAATGCAAAGCTCTTAAAGCAAGTTAAGCTAAACAAGTGGTTTGTTGTTAAGTATCCAATTTAGAATTAAGCAAAAGCACTAAGCAAGATTGTAAATCAATAAGCAAAAGCGAATCTAGGGATAGGGTTATCGATATAAGAAGTCCCAAGTTCAATTCATGATATTCATTTACTCAAACAAGCTAATCCCTAGGCATAAGATCCTAAACTTGACTAATTCTCTTTCAAGCAATTAATCACTATGCTAATCACCTAACCCATTAGCAAATCATCATTTGTGGATCATTGATTAGCAAGCATTTAGTTTAAATCAACAAGATCAACCAAAAATACACCCTAGACAACTATTGTCATAGGCTAGGAATGTAAATCTCTTGTTTAATTCATCAAGGCATTTCACCAAACACTTGGTGTGCATGAAATGCCTTATGATCTAAATCTACTTTTTCAAGCTAGATTTAGCATTAAGAACATTAAACAAGAAGGGATATAAGAAGATCTAACCCTAAACACCATGAATCAAGCCTAGGAACATCTTAATCTACCCCATCTCTAAACCCTAGAAGACTACTCAAAACCCATTAAGAACCCCTCAAAATTGATTTTGATAGAGGATGATTCCATGGATAGATGTTGAATAATCAAGATGAAAAGAAGATAGATAGAAGAGATTCAATGAGATAAACACTTAATTGCATAAACTTAAAGGATCTCTCTCACAATCTCCAAGTTCTCTCTCAAAAGGGAAAAGGGTTTTTGACTAACAAAAATCATACCCATGAAAATTAGGGTTTTTGAGTTTTTAAATAGATGAGGAGTTGACCGGGTCAACCCGGAACAAACCGGGTATTGATCCGGCCGAAACTTGGATACGTCTTTAGTGAATCGGCTATAACTCCTGCACCTGACATCCGAATGACCTGAATCCAACTCCAGAAGACAGCCAACTCAATTATCTACAACTTCCATGAAGACAACCGAAGCTAAATCGGACTGGAAACCCTTCTTCCGAGTTGATCTTTCAGGCATGTCGGGTGGTTTCGTTCAGACGGATATACTCTCAGTAAAGTGGCCATATCTAACGAACCACGTATCGGAATGACCCGAAACCACCTCCTGTAGTCAGCTAACGCACTTGGCTACAACTTTCATGAAGACCTCAGATTAAACTGGATATGGGAATGTCTTCATTTGGTCTGATCTTTGAGTCACTTCGGCTGCATCGATTTGTTGCATCACTTTGTTGCATCGATGTGAAGCTGAGCATCGATTTGTTACATTGATGTAAATGGGGTCTTGAGCGAGGCTAAGCTCCCTGATGTTGCATCCATTTGTTGCATCGATGTGTGGTAGCTTTTCTGGTCGATGTGAATGCTGAGAAACTCCCAAAACGTCTTTAACCGCTTCTCTTGCTTCCGAACCGAATAGTCTTCAGTAAATCCGCGATAACTTCTTACCCAAATGTCCAAATGGACTGATTCCAACTACTGTAGACAGATGACTCACTCCTCTACAACTCCTATGAAGACTGTTGAGGCGGCTTCAGATCGGAGGGCCTTCGTTAAGACACATATTTCCGGCGTCTCGGATGAGCTTTGCATTCTACCATGCTCCATAACTCCAAACACCATCAATTGTCACCAAAACACCTAAAAACACTTCAAATGCATGCAAAACTCACTAGGACCTAATGAAAATACCTAATACTCTAATAAGTACCAAAATGCTATAAAAACTATGCAAGACACATGCATGAGACGCAAAACTCTAAATGAAATGCATGCTAAAACATGCAATATATGAGTATATCAATTCCCCCAAACTTAAACCTTTGCTTGTCCTCAAGCAAACAAGATCAAGAATGATAGATCCAATGTAATGCAAGTGGAGCTCGAACCTATAAGAAGCACAAGAAACAATCGCATTCAACGTCCAAGTTACTAGTTCTAGGATGCACCAAAGTTGTCTACTCAAAAGGAGATAGCCATTTCCTTCACAACATGCAACAAGCCAAACCTCAACCTAGACAAACTCTATTATCCTCTAGCCTCTTAACATTCATTAATGATTGTATCCGTGAATTGTGCTTATGCAAAATCAAATGAGACCGCTTGGCTAAAGGACCGGTTATGAGATGGAAGTGATCTCATCAATATGCATGGGTGATCAAACACAAGGATCTCTCAATGAACGAGCAAACTCCGACAAAATGCTAAAGGTAAAGAGCAATCTATGCATACAAGGAAAAACTCTCGTCTACCCGAAT
>PKML01051581.1:346977-362578 GCA_002933935.1 Eutrema yunnanense
AAAGCCGATATCCAACACTCGAAAAACTTGCCTTCGCCGTCATCACTGCTGCTCGGAAACTTAGACCATATTTTCAATCGCACTCTATCACCGTCTTAACGGATCAGCCGATCCGAACAATCTTACATAGTCCAAGCCAATCCGGTCGACTCGCCAAATGGGCAATTGAGCTCAGCGAATATGATATCAACTATAAGAGTCGAACAAGCCTCAAATCGCAAGTTCTCGCCGACTTCCTTATCGAGCTACCACAAGAGTTCGTCGATACTGACGTAACCGCTACCGAACAATGGATTCTCAACGTGGATGGATCATCATCCCATCGAGGGTCGGGAGTAGGCATACGACTTCAGTCCCCAACCGGAGAACTCTTGGAACAATCATTCTGCATGGCATTCAACGCATCAAATAATGAAGCAGAGTACGAAGCATTACTCGCCGGACTTCGATTAGCCAAAGCCATCGGCGCAAATCGCATACAGGCCTACTGCGACTCACAACTCGTCGCTAGTCAATATAGCGGAGAATACGATGCAAAAAACGATCGAATGGACGCATACCTAAAACTCGTGAAAAAACTCGCCACCGAATTCGAATACTTCGACCTCACCAAAATCCCAAGAGGGGAAAACGCTCCGGCCGACGCACTTGCCTCGTTAGCATCAAGTTCAGATCCCCATCTCAAAAGGACAATACCAGTCGAAAGTATACTCGAGCCGAGCATTAGAAAAACAAAAGAATGCAACATCACCACGCGCAGGCGTAACTACGAAGATTACCCCGCAGCCAATCCCATTCCACAAAAACAAAGGCAAACACGGATAACAAACGATGAATACAACACCGAGCTCGAAAACAACGAAGAAACCGGACACATCGTCGAACCAACACAAAATCACTCCGACGACGAAAACCGAGGAACCATCAGAGGGGCTTCATACGCCAGTAAACATCGAACCCTTGAGCGAACTTACACCCACTGACTGGACACAGGAAATCAAAATGTACATCATCGACGGAATAGTCCCCGCCGATAAATGGGCAGCCCGGCGACTGAAAATGCAAGCTGCTCGATACATACTCATCCGAGACGGCCTATTACGCTGGAGTGCTGCGGGCATCCTTCTCAAATGTGTGTCCGGCGACGATATTCATGAGGTCATGAAAATGATACACTAAGGCGACGGCGGAAACCACGCGGGGGGGACGCTCCTTGGCATTAAAGATAAAAAAGACGAGCTATTACTGGCCAACCATGCAAGCAGATTGCGATAAATTCGTAGCCAAGTGCGAAAAATGTCAAAAACACGGCTCAATGATGCACCTCCCAACCGAACTGCTAACTACATCAACAGCCCCATACCCGTTCATGCGCTGGGGAATGGACATAATCGGTCCCCTACGACGTTCCACGACACAGAAAAAATTCATCCTCGTCATGACAGACTACTTCACCAAATGGGTCGAGGCCGAGTCATACCCCGAAATTCATGATGTCGATGTTAAAAAATTCGTCTGGAAAAACATCATATGCCGACACGGAGTCCCGTACGAGATCGTCACCGACAACGGACCACAATTTATCTCAACATTGTTTGGCGATTTCTGTGCCAAATGGAAAATCCGACTAAGTTTTTCAACACCGAGATACCCCAAAAGCAACGGCCAGGCCGAATCAACGAACAAAACCATCATCGACGGACTCAAAAAAACGCTTGGATACCAGGAAGGGACGATGGGCCGACGAACTTGATGGAGTCTTATGGCCTTACCGCACCACTCCAAAACATCAACAGGACAATCCTCTTTCTACATGGCCTATGGCGTTGAAGCTCTCTGTCCCGCCGAATTAAAAATCCCGACAATACGCAAGACAATGCTCGTTGAAAATCCCGGTCTAAACGACGAAATCACGCTCGACAATCTCGACGCACTCGAAGAACAACGCGATCAAGCTTTACTTCGCATCCAAAACTATCAAAAACTGGCAGCACGCTACTACAACAAAAAGGTCCGCGGATGCCACTTCGAAGATGGCGATCTCGCCTTACGAAAAGTCTTCGAAGGCACCGAAGAGAAGAACGCAGGAAAACTCGGCACTAACTGGGAAGGACCCTATCAGATCATGAGGGTCGTCAAGCCCAGAGTGTACGAACTCATGAAGTTGGACGGAACACCAATCCCGCGATCATGGAACTCGATGAATCTCAAACGCTACTACTACTAGAAGCGCCATAAAAAAGAGATGTAATATGAACTACGAATGGCTTGATCCCTCTTTCGAGGGTACGTAGGCAGCCCACTTCGGGTCCAGCTGTCACTTTAATAAAATTTTATTCAAAGCCGAACTTCAAACGGTTCGCCGAATCCTAAAAAAATTTGTGTTCATCAAAAGCCGAACTTTAGAAAGTCCGCCGAATTCTAAAAATTCGTGTTCATCAAAAGCCGAACTTTAGAAAGTTCGCCGAATTCTAAAAATTCGTATTCATCAAAAGCCAAACTTTAGAAAGTCCGCCGAATTCTAAAAATTCGTGTTCATCAAAAGCTGAACTTTAGAAAGTCCGCCGAATTCTAAAAATTCATGTTTATCAAAAGACGAACTTTAAACAGTTCGCCGAATTCTAAAAATTCGTATTCATCAAAAGCCGAACTTTAAACAGTTCGCCGAATTCTAAAAATTCGTATTCATCAAAAACCGAACTTTAAACAGTTCGCCGAATTTTAAAAATTTGTATCCATCAAAAGCCGAACTTTAAACAATTCGCCGAATTCTAAAAATTCACTGAACTCCAGGAGTCCACCGAACTCCGAAAGTTCCCCCACCAACCATCACGGTTCCCACATCGACGTCCTGGCCAGACAATCGATAAAATCAAACCAAGCCAAAGCTATTGCTCGGCACCTTCCATGTATAAAGCCGAGACCAGTCTCGCACTTAACCTATTCTCAGACCATTCGAGTTACATAAGCCGAGCCTGTCTCGCACACTCAGATTCGATCTGAGAAAACCTTGGAGTATCTTAAGACGAGCTGTTCACGTACTCTTTTGCCGAGCTCCACAGGTAAATCCGAACGTCATTTCTCGTACAAATATAAGCCGATTCCTCAACAATCGCAAAAGCCCTAAGCCGATTCCTCAACAATCGCAAAATTCTAAGCCAATTCCTCAACAATTACAAGTATAAGCCGATCTGATTAAACAGACCGCCGATTTCGAATAAATCGTAGAATCAAGTCCGTCCTCTTCACCCAGGCTAAGACTGTACTATTTACGGCACCACTTTGTGTACGACAGACTTGAGAAGCTCGTATAGATTTATGACTTCAAACAAACCAAAATTCGACAAATGTTTCGCAAAACGATTAAAGTCATATTCATAGAAATCCAAAAAAAATCATATAAAAAAAACTGGCGGATACCGGACTTTAAAAACCCTCCGGTCCAAAGGGTCGAGTTATACGCCTCATCGGCCAAAAAACAAAAACAGATTACAAAATAAAGATATTAGACATTCTGATTCTGCATCGCGTCAGCTCGGTCACCGGACATCGCAGCCTGGTTCGAACCAAACATATCAATTCCCACCTGTACCTCAGTACCCATGGGAAGAGAGATCTCCGGGTGAATCGGGTCGGTGAAGGGCGATACGACCAGCTCTCCTTCAGCCAACTCACAGAGATCAACCGATTCATATTCGGCCAGCTTCGCAGCTTTGATTTTCTTGACCCTTTCTATGCAAGATGGCGGGACGACGACACCGTGCTTCGCCTCAAGACTGCTACAGAAATTGAGAACTCCTTGGGCTTGATTAACCGCAAGGAACGTCTTTTTGACCCGTTCGAGAGCCGCCAGGTGATCCTTGACCTTCTGAAGCCGGACTTGGGACTTCTCGATGACCTCCTTCCGCTTTATAATTTGTTGAGTTCGACCAGCTCGCAGACGGGAGGTTTCCTTAACCAAAGTTTGGGAAAGGGCATCTCTCTCCTGGGAGAGCTCGGCTCTTGAGGCCTTCAGCGCGGCAATCTCCTTTGTCAACTCGGTAACCGCATAATCTCAAGCCCGCGTCCTATCCTGCTCGACGAGCAACTCTTTGCGTAGCTCAACAACCTGTAGGCAGGTCGTAAGAGCCTTTCGACGAGCTGAATCAAGCTCACGGTCGTAAGTGCCGACAAGCTCGTTCGTTTGAGCGACCATCTGAAAAAGGGGAAAACCTATCACGACAAAGATATCCAAAAAGAAATATACCGACTTAAAACGAGCTGTTCGTTTACCTCAGCAGTGGTCTGAGCTAGCTTTTTGTAAGCATCGGACTGGAAAAGATCCTCGACCGGAGGAAGCGCCTCCGAGCTAAATTTCAGTTGTCGATACAGTTCGGCGCAAGCCCCGGCATCACTCGTCACTGGTTCGTCCTTGTCATAACCAAAGCTGACAGAATGAGTCGCGGCCCCAGAGGTCTGCTGCCTCTTCGATGCAGTAGAGTGGTCTGATATGACCACCGTCTCAGGATCAACACTTCGAGGTTCGGCGTTTCCCGTATCAGCCTCAGAAGCTTGCTTCGCAGGCCTCTTACCTCTCTTCTTCCTCCTCCTCATCTTCGCTACATCCGCCGAAGAAGTAGGCCTCTCGACAGGAGCTGGCTCCTCACGCGGAACCTGCTCCTCGACAACCTCCGCGTCGGCAGCAGTCTGCCCGTCCTGAACAGCAGACGGGACTTCAATGTTCTCCTCTTCACTATACATCTCGGCAGAAAGGTCGGGGATCTCATCGAGCTTCATCTTTCGTCGACGAAAAGTATATGCTATAAAAGAAAGAACCAAATTTCAGTCTAGATCAAGCAATCGCCGGACTACAAAGGAGAATTTACATACCTTTGAGAGCTCTCTTAGCTTTTAAATCGAGTTTTTCTTGGTAAGCTTCAGGCCACCGAGATTTCCCAGCCGCACTTAACTGCTTCGCGTGGGCAAAAGTAAATCCTGGTGTGGTGATAAGGAACCCGGCACGTGACGATCTGAAAACGAAAAGGATAAATATAACTTAGGCAAAATAAAGCAATAGATAGAAATCAGGAACCAATATTTACCGATAGGAGTCCTCCACTGAGTTCGGTAACTCCAGTCCGGGCGCTCAACGGAAGATTCGTCAATCTTCACATAGAAATACCGGGCATTCCAGTTGTTGACCTTGCTTGGCTTGTTCCCTGTAACAAGATCGTATTCTGGCTTCGCATTAGCCGATAAAAACCAAGGCCTTGCCTTCGACAAATTCACCCGAAACAGCCTTTCAAAGACTTTGGCCGTAATGGGAATGCCGCACTCCTCCCCGAGAGTAAGAAGACCCATAATGTTTATTACCGTAGCCGGCATGAGCTGGGAGATCGCGATATGCCGCCTCTTGCAGTACTTGTAAAAGAGCTCCGAGATAGGAAACTGGAGACCACAGCTTCTGAAATATTCTTCATAGACGCATATATAGCCATCAGGTGCGTCCCATGGACGATCGGCAACCTTCGGGATCTTGAAACGCAGATCGTTCGAAGCATTGCACCTTTCCAAGATAACCTGGACCGTTTCCGCCTTAGAGTGAGACGGTCCGATGTTCGCAGGTCTTTCAACTACCCGTCTGGCAGCCGACATGGGAACATCGTCTCCTACATTTTGACGAATCGCTGGCGAAACAGCGCGATCATCTGGACGAGCTACATCATCGCCCTCCGCGAGCCTAGCTGCAAATTCTTGATCTACCCGGACTTGATCATTTGATTCGGCAACCTCCTCTTCAGGCTCATCCTCGTCGATAAGATGAGGGACTTCAACAACGACCCTTGGATTACTCGGCCCGACAGCAGTACGTTAAGAATTACGCCTGATCAGCTCCTGCTGAACATCATTCAGACCGTCCGAACTCGAATTGGAGCTGTCGACGAACAACTCGAGATCTGGGAATTTCGGCGGTGGAGTTCGGTCATTAACAGAAGAAGAAGAGTTTCTCGAATTCATTTTTGATCGAAACGAAGAATTTGATGAAGAACAGATTGAAGAACTCGATGATCTCCAAGCAAATCGGAGAAATCACGGCGGAGGAGATGATCGGAGAACGGAAAATAAATATATTCTAGAGAGAAGGGAGAGCGCTAGAGAGAGAAAGAAGAATACCTTTTGAAGGAAATGAACAGAAGTGAGAAACGGAAGGAGGTTCGAGCGATATTTATAGAGAAAAAGTAATGATGACGACTCCTCGAATTCTGCAACTGAGGAAGGCAAATCGACACGCGGCTCCTCGAATTCCACGACTAAAGACGACGAATCGACACCCTCTTCCCGAGAAAATCTACCGAACTAAAAATGCTCAATAACAACACCAAAAACTGCGGACTCGAAAGTTCCGAACTCAAGAATACTGAGAAAGGCTTGCCGAACTCGAGTCGTCAGACGAGTCATACCGATCTCAATTTTAACCGAGCTAAAGAATACTCCTAAAGACTTCGCCGAACTCGAATACTCTTTCGCCGAACTGAAGGGGGACCAATTGTTAGAGGAGGATTTAGCATCCCCCGGTTTAACTCGGTTCGAACCGAGACCGGTATCGGTTTACGATGGTTCGGACAAGAGAAACGGACCATGAACTGACGGGCCGAACTCTAACAAAGCCCAAGAACAAACATGTTCATCTTCGTTACCGAATTCAACGGCCCAACAAAGGCCCGGCCCGATATGACAAGATAAGGACCGACCTCCGAAATAAACGGAAGATCCCCGTATCTCGGAAGAGATTCGGAATATTTCCTTTCCAAGATAATCCAGGAAAAGGAAATATTCCGAATGACGACCGACTCAAAAACCTATAAATAAGGAGGAGCAAAACTCGAAGAAACCATCCGCAATCATCTGAGAGACCTAAGAGCAGAGAAATAAGCTTCATCAAGCGCCGATCTCAAAGTTCTTTAGTCTCTTTAATCCCTTGTATCGAAACTCTGCTGTAACGCCGGATTCAATCAATAAAACGAGTTTCCGATCAAAGTCCTCTGTTTAAAACCCTTGTGTGATTTACGAATCAACATGCAGGAAGAAAATCTCTAAGTGGAAGAGAAGACATCGACTCAATGCAGAAGAGAGGATTACTCTGATCAGGGAAAAATTGGATAAGGCAATATCCACTGGTAGCTTATCCCCAACAGCAAGAGCACAACTAAGAAGATAACTGAGCAAAGCTAGATAAGGCAAAATTTGATGAAGACATCTTATGGAAACAGAAGAGAAAGATCACGTGGTTACAGGAAGGAGATCGAAATGCAAGGTATTTCCATACAATCACAAAGGCAAAACGAGCGAAAAACCAAATCATGTCTATACTCAATGAAGATGGAGTTTTTTAACGGGGCAACAAATAGATTGGTTTGGTGGCTGCACAATACTTCTCAGACTTATTTACGTCAACACCAATTGATGATATACAAATATCGAGGGGTTTTGAGGATTTCCAAAAGAGAGTGGCTGATGAAGTTAATAATGATCTGGTTCGAGATGTTTCTGATGAAGAAATTCGCAGAGCAGTTTTTGATATTGGTCCACATCGAGCACCAGGCCCTGACGGTTTTACGGGAGACTTTTAGCAGAAATTCTGGGATGACATCAAATCAGATATATGCCGAGAGGTGAAGGAGTTTTTTGATACAAGTCATATGGATCCTACACTTAATCATACCAATTTGTGCCTTATTCCTAAAGTTCAGCCTTCGACAGCAATGTCAGAATTTCGACCAATTGCTCTCTATAATATTGCATACAAAGTCATCTCAAAGATTTTAGTAAACATAATGAAACGTCATTTATCAACAAAGTAGAAACTCACACAATCAATCTTTTGTCGAGATCCAAAGATAGTTATTTTATTGATGTTCGAAAGCGTATGAGTACAAGTTGCTAAGAGCTATTGCTAGGGTTTTCGGTCTATGTCCTTCTACAATGTGATTGCAAATGCTATTTATATGGGTTTACATTAGCGAGATCTCGGAAGGAAAAAGGAAACTTTCCTCTTGCTTCATGCGGCCACCGACTTAGGTTAGGGCAATCAATGATCTGGGCTTTGAACTCGCCCCACAAGTTGATGAAAGGTTGGTATCTCGGTCCGTTTGTATTCTGATGGGTTTGGCCTTTCAAGGTGAGATGATCCGTCTCGTAGCTGGCTCTGTTCGGTTGAAAGATGTTATTGCTTCGGCCTTGTCTCGACTTTCGTCCTCAAAAGGTAGGATTACCTTGGTGAGACCTATGTTCTTCTAGACGAGGTGAAAGGATGCATACTAGTTTTAGGATTGTCATGCTTTGGCTTAGCCTTTCATACTCATGTGAGTCGGTACGCTTCATATTAATCTCGAGTGGGTGGAAACTGACCAAAACAATTTTTATCAGAAATTCTGGGATGACATCAAAGCAGACATATGCCGAGAGGTGAAGGAGTTTTTTAATACAGGTTATATGGATCATACACTTAATCATACCAATTTGTGCCTCATTCCTAAAGTTCAGCCTTCGACAACAATGTCAAAATTTCGACCAATTGCTCTCTGTAATGTTGCATACAAAGTCATCTCAAAGAATTTAGTCAACATAATGAAACGTTATTTATCAGGAATCATCTCATAAAATCAAGCAGCTTTTATTCCCGGGAGAATGATTACATACAATATAATCATTGCCCATGAATTTTTCCATAGTCTGAAGTCGAGAAAGAGGCAAGCAAAATCTTATATGGCTCTCAAAGCTGACATTACTAAAGCCTATGATAGGTTTGAGTGGAGATTTTTAGAGGAAACAATGAAGCATATGGGATTTGCTCCCAAATGGATACAATGTGTTTCTTCAGTCATTTTTTCAGTCCTGATTAATGGTTCCCCTCATGGTAATATATCTCATGGACATGGTATAAGGCAAGGCGATCCTCTATCACCATATCTTTTCATTCTTTGCGCTGAAGTGTTATCTCACTTGATGAATAGAACTACAACGAGAAGAGAGGTACAAGGCATTAAAATTAGTAATAGAGGCCCAACAGTGAGTCATTTACTTTTTGTCGATGATTCACTCTTTTTCACTCTTGCAAACTCTAAATCTGGTCGTACTCTTCAACGAATACTCAATTTATACGAAGTTGTGTCGGGCTAGGCTGTTAATCTTCGGAAATCAGCCATCACGTTTGGAGCCAAGGTAAACCCTACAACAAAACACAAGTATGCGGAACATTTTGGAAATTAATAACGATGGTGGAGTTGGAAAGTATCTCGAGCTTTCAGAACAGTTTGGATCCAAACAATTTCGACCAATTGTTCTCTGTAATGTTGCATACAAAGTCATCTCAAAGAATTTAGTCAACATAATGAAACGTTATTTATCAGGAATCATCTCATAAAATCAAGCAGCTTTTATTCCCGGGAGAATGATTACAGACAATATAATCATTGCCCATGAATTTTTCCATAGTCTGAAGTCGAGAAAGAGGCAAGCAAAATCTTATATGGCTCTCAAAGCTGACATTACTAAAGCCTATGATAGGCTTGAGTGGAGATGTTTAGAGGAAACAATGAAGCATATGGGATTTGCTCCTAAATGGATACAATGTGTTTCTTCAGTCAGTTTTTCAGTCATGATTAATGGTTCTCCCCATGGTAATATATCTCATGGACGTGGTATAAGGCAAGGCGATCCTCTATCACCATATCTTTTCATTCTTTGCGCTGAAGTGTTATCTCACTTGATGAATAGAGCTACAACGAGAAGAGAGCTACAAGGCATTAAAATTAGTAATAGAGGCCCAACAGTGAGTCATTTACTTTTTGCCGATGATTCACTCTTTTTCACTCTTGCAAACTCCAAATCTGGTCGTACTCTTCAACGAATACTCAATTTATACGAAGTCTTGTCGGGCTAGGCTGTTAATCTTCGGAAATCAGCCATCACGTTTGGAGCCAAGGTAAACCCTACAACAAAACACAAGTATGCGGAACATTTTGGGAATTCATAACGATGGTGGAGTTGGAAAGTATCTCGGGCTTTCAGAACAGTTTGGATCCAAGAAAACTGAAATGTTTCACTCCATCACAGACAAAGTCAAAGAACGAACTCAAGGGTGGAGTAAGAATTTTCTGTCTCAAAAAGAAAAAGAGATTCTTATCAAATTTGTTGCTTTGGCGATGCCAATTTTCTCCATGAATATTTTCAAAGTACCAAAAGAAATCTGCGAGAACATAAATACAGTGATTGCAAATTTTTGGTGGAGCTCTGGTAATGACAAGAAAGGTATGCATTAGCTTTCATGTCAAATAATGAGTTTATCCAAACGTTAAGGGGGAATGGGCTTTCGGTACTTAGACCATTTTCATCTAGCTCTCCTTGGAAAACAGGTGTGGAGGATTCTGCATAACCCTGATTGCTTAATGGCTCAACTTCTACGAGGTAGATATTTCCCTGATGGAAATGTGCTTAACGCTAATAGGGGAAAAACATTTCTTATGGATTGAAATCTTTACTTCATGGTAGAGAGCTATTGAGACAAGGACTTCAGTTTGTTATTGGAGATGGTACTTTCATCAATACATGGACAGATCCCTGGCTTCCAACACATCCTCCTCGACCTCCAAGAATAGCACTAGGTATAACAGAAGAATTTTCAAAGGTCAGCCACCTTCTTAATTCTCATGGAAATTGATGGAATGAAGATAGAGTACGAGAGGTGATTATGGATGAAGATATTGAAACAATTATGTCCATCAAATTAAATTCTATACCGAGCAAATATTAATTAGGATGACATTACAATGAAGATGGAATATACTCCGTTAAATCATGACATTGGCTATCAACTCATTTGCCTACCACAGTCGCGATAGTTCCACCGCTAGGTAATCAGCAAATAAAGAACATTGTGTGGAAAATCAACACGACACCAAAGATTAAGATCTTTTTATGGAAGGCCATGATGGAAATATTAGCGACAGGGGAAAGTCTAAGAAGACGTCATATTAACTACGATTTAGTGTGCAAACGATGTTGTAAAGAAGAAGAAACAATAAATCATATTTTCTTTGATTGTGATTATGCACAAGCAACTTGTAGAGCCTCAAGATTACCAAACCCAATATTTTCGGATCTGCAAGCAAGTTTCGATGATAAGATGAACGCTTGTTTTGCTTTCAATTCATCCTCTTTATTGAAGTAACATCGACAAACCAATCTCTGGATTCTATGGAGATTATGGAAGAGTAGGAATCTCCTGATTTTTTTAGAAAATGTATGTTCCATGGAGAAATTTTTTGAACTTTGCAAAGTTTGATGCAACTGAGTGGATGAACACATAGGATTATTTACAAACTAATACAACTTCAAATTCGATGGTAGAAGAACCTGGGCAAGACCAAATCCTGGATGGATCAAATGCAACTATGATGGCTATTTTATCCCATGTAATTTCTCCTATAAAGTTGGATGGGTTAGCAGAGATGATAAGGCATATTGTGGATCGGGTCAAGCTAAAGGCAGAGTATTATCTAACGTCTTGGAAAGCGAGATACAAGCTCTTATTTTTGCTATGCAATATTGTTGTAGTAAGGGACATCGGAAAATTGTCTTCGAAGGTGATAACATAAAACTGGTGGAACTGATTTATGGAAGGAAGTTGAATTTTGGTGTGCATAATTGGATCCGAGAGGTTCGTTTTTGGGAAGCAAATTTTGATGAAGTGCAATCTGTTTGGGTTCGAAGAAATCTTAATGTGGTAGCTGACATATTGGCAAAGAAGAATCTCCCTGATGATGTGACTTACTTATCTCACTTCTATGTTCCATATGATATTTCTCATGTACTCCATCGTGACTTTGTAAACTCTCAATCTTAAATATAAATATCAGATGTTAGAAAATAAAATTGGAGTTAAAGTGATTATATCATTAAGTAAAATTGTGAATTAATAAAAATGATTGTGGACGAGAAAATATTCAAAAAAAATATATATATATAATTTGTTGGTTTTGAAAAAAATAGAGATACCAAAGGATGAAATCACCATTTTATTTTTTACCTACAATCTATTTTGAAGTTTTTTTTTAATTAAAAGAGAAATTTATAAAATTTGTGAATTTTTGATAATAAAATCAATAACTGTGAAAGATATCCCAAATATGATTAGATGTTCATAATTATTTTGTAAATAATTACAAAAATTATTGACATATTTACTAACTATTTTATAATATAAATGAAAACTATATAAAATTTGCTTTGAAAAATAATGAAAATAAAAATGTTAGAGAACGCAATGAAATGTTAGTAAATTTTATAACTATTTACAAAATAATTACAAAATATTTTTTTCAAATTTTACTTATAAATAATTAATCATATTCGGGTTATCTTTCGCAATCCTTGATTTTATTGTCAAAGATTCACAAAACCAACGATTTTGATTTTTTTTTATTATATATTTTCTCATTAATTATTTTTTTTTACTTTACATTTTACTTAATGCTATATATCATTTTAACTATTTTAATCCAAAAGTTTGTAAAAAAAAAAAACAACCTTTTGGGTAAAATTTTGTTTTAAACTTTTTATTTACCAAAAAAATCTCTAACTTTTATTGACCAAACCGTTTTAGTCCTATCGTGAGTCAACTATAATTGTTGGCTAACGTTGGGACTAAAACAGATTGGAAAAATTGTCAACAAATAGCAGCTACAGCAACACACACTCAATTGTTAAACGTCAAGGAGCTTCAGAAGAACCATTATAAAAGCTTATAATGAAGAAGCTTATAAACAAGCTTATAATTTTTATAAAGAAGCTTATAAACATCTTATAAAAGCATCTTAAGCTTGTTAGTGACTTGTTACTATTTCAGATAAACTTGGTTAGTGACTTTTACTATTTGTGAGTATAAACTTGCATCTTGTAACCACAAGTTAATCAATGAAAATATCTTCTCTCTCTTATCTTCTTCTTCCTCACGAGAATTCTCTCTTTCTCTCTCTCTCTTGTTCTTGCTTGATCTTTGCTAATCAAAGCTTAATCTCTACATAATCTTACATGGTATCAGAGCGTTGAAGCTCTTGAAGACCTATTTTCCGCGAAATACTCTCTGTTTCCTTTGTTCTTGTTCTGTTCTTCATTGGTACTGTTGCACAAGGTCATCAATGGAGAGCCAGAAACAGATAACTCTACCTGTTGTTCTCAAGGGAGAAAATTACCTGTTGTGGTCAAGAACCACGAGAACTGCTTTAAAGAGCCGTGGTTTGTGGGAGCACGTTGAGGACTCTCCAAAAGTGTTCACGGCTGGTGAAGAAAAAGTGGAGNATCAAAGCTTAATCTCTACATAATCTTACAAAAATGATACTCAACTACACCAACTATTGAACTTTGTATGGCCACACATCCCAACTAATAAATTGTAGGCATAACTACACCAACTAAGATATAATACATGATGACATACACCATCCAGTGGCGGACCCATGAATTTTTTTGCCGGGTGCAAGTTAAATTTGAAAAATAGAAATACAAAAAACAAATTATTTCATATATCATTTTACAAAATCATCCTCCAATCTTTCATATCTTGAAATCTTTTTATCGTTGTGTCATTCGTAACAGTCTCAAACACATATTTCTCAATAAAACAAACTAAACAGTCGTTAATAAACTGATCATCAATCCGATTGCGTCGATCTGTCTTCACGATCTTCAATGCTGAAAAACATCTTTCAACAGTTACAACATGCAAAATTAAAACTAACTTCAAAAGCCTATAAACCAAAGGATAGGACAGATGATTTTGTGTATCCACCAGCATATGAGCAAGATCTCCAAGACTCTCCAAATGACTAAATCTTTCATCACTTCGAACATTGTCAATGTATCTAGTCAATTGCTGCTCAAGATATATGCACTCTATACAACTAAGGTCATATAGATAGAACTTAGCTAATTTCATCAACTTTGAGTGCTCCTATCGATTTTTGTTTAAAAATATGACCACGAAGTTGGCAAGGGCCTCTATTCCAATATTTACGAATTACCTTATCTCTTTGATTTGGATGATATTCTGTTATTCTTTTCTGATCTGCAGGATCGCATGGTGGATCATCTAAATCAAAAAAGATGAAGATGACGCTTTTCTTTTCAAAAACTTTTCCATTGATTTGTCTGGAAAAAGAAAACAAAATCATTAGGTATCTTAATACAAAAACAACATAAGAACAAGTAAAACAATAACCTATTTGTTTAATTCACTTAATAACTATTCACTAACGAATAAGAAACTAAATCAAATTGGCAATTTTGGATAAATTAATTAGAAAACAAAATAAGAATTATAACATAAAATTTGACTTACTCGATAAGAAAGAGAATTAGAAAGAAAGATGAAGCGATTTTGGATAGAAAGATGAATCGATTAGGTTTATTGGCAACTAGGCTTAATTGATTAGAAAACGTAAGTTAAACATTAATTCTGGGTTTTTCTAAACATTTTGATAGGAGAAGCCCATATTAAAATATGAGTAATGTTTAGAATTTGGTTATGATGAGTATTTAGTAAATCATTTAGGTTAACCATTGATCGAGTGTTGGGTTTGAGGAGGTGCGGTTAATGAAACATATTTTACTTGAGCTTCCACTTGAACTTGAGCTTTCTTATTGATTCGTCTTCTCTTTGCCCTACTCTCGCCAGACTGCCAAAAAAACCAAAAAGACTTTCTTAAATGATAGCAACATTACATTCATCATCTTCACAAGTATAAATACCCAAAATGACTTTACATCAGAAGGACACCTTCTTGAATTGTGTCCTTCTTTACCGCATAGTCCACAATGGACTTCTCTTCCTTCGAGACCAACAAAAACACCATAATCGGGATTATTCTCTACAAAAACACCATAAATTCACACTTTCCAGTTGGGTGACATGTGTGCTCATCTTCATACACTTTCACTATCCATGTATTAATTGGCTTATTGATACAAGACTTTTTAGTCTCTAGGAGGTATCAATATCCCCAATACGATGTAGTAAGGAGGTTATCAATCCATAATCGGGATTATTCTAAACACTAAGAATGCAAGGTTCATAAGTAATTTAAGCTAAACAAGGTAATTGGTGATTAAATATTCAACTTCAAATTAAGCGAAGCAATAACTAAACGATTTGTAATCCAAATAACAAAAGCGGAACTAGAGATGGGGTTAATGATATAAGGTGATCCGAGTCCAATTAGTGGTGTTCATTTACTCAAGAAGCTAATTCCTAGGCAATAGATCTCTAATCTAGATTAGTTCTCTTTCAAGCAACTAATCACTATGTTAATTATCAAGTCCATTAGCAAATCATCATTTGTGGATTAACAGCTAGCAAGCATTAAGAATCATAACAAGATCAACCAAAGATATGCCCTAAACAACTAATATCTTAGGTTAGGAACATAAATCTCTTGTCTAGTTGGTCTTGGCATTTCATCAAACACTTGGTGTTCATGAAATGCCTTGTGATCTAGATCCACTCTTTCAAGCTAGATCTAGCATTGGGGACTCTAGACAAGAAGGAATATAAGATTATCTAACC
>PKML01051581.1:369961-390832 GCA_002933935.1 Eutrema yunnanense
ATATTCTATTTAATGGTATTTTATAATATAAACATGAATTAATGGCCTATTACATGCGAGAAGTTCCTACTTATAATAATGTTAAACTCTCTTTCTAAGTGGTGTCATTCTCTTACTTTAAATTTAAAATATATACAATTAGGGGAAAAACCATTTAAAACAAGAGGAACAATATTCTTCAAGAATGTCTTTCGTGTAACGCATTAGTTTTGAACTCCGAAAGTACCAAAAAAATCGGATGATGGAAAACCATTGTTTTCCATATGCTGCCAAAGAGGAAGAGTTTCTCTTCCAGACTATGTTCAGAGGGACGAGTAGTTATTCTGGTCGCAACCTTAGCTATTGCAGCAGCACTATTACCAGGAAGAAGAACAACTCATTCAAGGTTTAAGGTATCGATAGATCTCAGCAGATTTAATTATTTGGGACGATGCACCGATGGCACATCGTCACACAATTGAAGCATTGGATCGTGCCCTCATAGATCTCATGAGTTATACTAATCCCCATGCAATGGAAGAACATTTTGGAGGGAAAACAATATTGCTAGGTGAAGATTTCAGTCAAATATTGCCATTCATCCCAAAAGGCAGTAGAAAAGATACGGTTTCGGCGTCTATCAACATATCTTACTTATGGGATAAATGTCATAGATTTGTCCTTAGAAAACATGAGAGTCAGAGCTGAAGAAAAAGAATTTGCAAAGTGGATTTTGGAAGTAAGTAGGTAATAGAGAAGCAAAAACAGTTTTCTCCACCGAAGAAAATTCTTTGGAGAACTACAACATTGAGATCGATCAAAGGTTGATGGTTAATAAAGGACAAACCCCTTTAGAAGAGATTCAAAAGGCAACTTTCCCAAGTCTAGAGAAATCTTACCAAGACCGTGATTTCTTACAAGGCTGCGCAATCCTTATTGCAAAAAATGTAATTGTCGACGAATTAAATGAATACTACCCGACAAAATCAAAGGCGACATGAAAGAGTATCTTAGTGCTGACAGCATAGCAATTGATGATACTAATGTGAATGGAGTCAACCTATTATACACAACAGAGTACCTAAACGACCTCAAGTGCTCATGATTACCAAATCATCGGCTACGCTTAAAACTTCATACACAACAAGGCTGGTCGTTACTAATGTGAATGTAGTTAACCTATTATACACAGCATGGCTGGTCGTTACCCGTCTAGGTGAGAAAGTACCCGAAGCAGAGATAATAACATGCTCAAATGCTGAGGAAAAAATCCTCATACCAAGGATAATAATGACGAATGCAGATACATATTGTCCGTATAAGATGAGAAGACGTCAATATCCAATAAGAGTATGTTACGCTATGACCATCAACAAAAGTCAAGGGCAAGTTTGGAGAATTTTGGAATTTATATTCCTAAACCAGTTTTCAGTGAAGGACAACTATATGTTGCATTGTCAAGAGCTACATCAGAAAAGGGACTACACATTTGGAGTGAATAAAAAACGGAGCAGTCATGTGAAGCATTGAGAAATGTCGTCTACAAATAGATTTTCAACAACCTCAAAGCTAATGATAAATGTATGAAAAAATCAATCGTAAATATTATTATATCACAAAATCAATACTAATTACTAAACAAAACAAATAAGAGAAGAAAATGAGAAAAACTAATTCAGTTAAAGGAAGAATCAACAAGAAAAACATATACGAAAAAAACTTTAACCATGTACATATTATAACTACAAAAATAAAATAAAACAACACCTTCAACAAATAATCGATAACTTGTAGCCAATGTAGTGTGAATAAAGAAAGTACGACTAACGATTGATTTTTCTTCCTTCTTTTTAGCTGAAAAAAGAGATACAAGTAGAGCTAGCTTTATTATGGAAAAAGCTTTATTATATATGAAAAAAACTTAATTATTACTACAACATTTTAATCTTTTTATTTTACATCATATATTAATATTTTATTCTCAAAACAAATGAGTGAATAGATGAATTCAAACAATCTCTATATATTTACATGAAACAGCCTATCCTATATCTCTCGAATTAAGTTGTATTTGTTAGGGTATTTTTTCTACAAATAAAAAATTAACTCCTAAATATAAATAACAAATATATCATACTATACTAAACACAAGTTAAAAATATATATATAAAATATACAAACCCGCGTGTACACGCGGGTCTTCACCTAGTAATAGTATAGAGATTCACTCTCTTAATTATACTTTTTATACTTTTTATAAGTAACAACTGATAGATTTGTTTTGTTTAGTCACTTTGTTGAAATCTCACGTTGTTTCTCGATGTCTATCGCTCTCTCTTTGCTTGGCTTTCCGATTTTTTCCTTTGCCATAGTAATTTGTTTGTTTCTGCGATGAATTTGTGTTCCTGATGTAAAGAATATCTTCCTTCATCCTTTTTGTACTGCTCTTATCGTTGTCATTTTTTTAGCTTCACATAAGTTGTTTTTTGTTGTAGGGGAAACTGGGTAAAGTTTTACTCAACACATTGTTAATATAACTCCTGGTGAGGTGAGTATTTTTCTACAATACTACTTTGAATGCCTTTTTTAAGACTATGATTTGGTTAAAACTGCAAATATATTGGTTTAAACGCAAACTAGCACCAGTTTAATTCTGGTTTACTATAGAGCTCGTTCATTAAGTGTTGTGTTCTTTCCCTGGTGCTAATACAAATTCATGTGCTTTGCGGTTTGATTTGATAGGATGTGGTCCATAAAATTATCCTTTTCGCTGAGCAAAGCAAGCATGAGTTATGAATTTTACTAGTTCTTTTAACTTGTTTAAATCATCTTTGGCACTTGTAGTTTGTTTCTAATTGGCTTTAAG
Organism: Eutrema yunnanense; assembly: GCA_002933935.1. Lineage (NCBI taxonomy): Eukaryota > Viridiplantae > Streptophyta > Magnoliopsida > Brassicales > Brassicaceae > Eutrema > Eutrema yunnanense. Next base: position 372,807 of record PKML01051581.1, read on the forward strand.
AATCTATCAGGTTATGTAGTATGTTTTTGTTGTTTGCTTTATGAAAACTTAGAAAACCTCACATAATTCTTATTTTTGTAATTAACGAGCTTGAACATGTAGCTTAACGTGTTATTATTTGATATTGTGTAGGTACATAATATGAGTTTTAAATACATTTTTTAGAGTGGGAAATGAACCACAAGTAAAACATATCAACAATATTTGCAAAATGTTGCTTATAAGCAAAATAAAGGATGTCCTACGTACTAGCAGAGTACAACGAAGTGAAGAGATATTCAGTCTTTACACATATTCTGGCAATAGATGAAAATTGTCAAGGATATTCAACTCGATTGATACACAACATCATGTGTAGTCAATTGTTTGCTGAGAAAAAAAATATGAGAAATGGTGTGTGTTTGGAGAGAGACCATTAAGATTTTAATTGCAAGAATTTCATGCAGTTATGGGGCTCATCTATAAGAATGATAATGGGATATGTGATTTAGAGAAATGAAAAGATGATTATGGGGTTTCGAGTAAATTTTTAATGAGAAAGGGAAATATTAACATAAAGACGCTGATTGATGAACACCTCCCATATGTTAAGAAATGGAGCCATGTGGACATAATCAATAACCCTCTATGCTTTTGAAGCCTTTTCAACCAAGCCGACCAAACTCTTTTCTTTGAAATATGTTACCACATTATTCAACAAATGGTGGATGCAAATTTCATGTCTAGCAAACAGATAAACTTTACAAAGTGATTTAACAATAGATGCATGCCTATCTGACACAAAAGCGAAACCTTGATCTTCCGCTATAACAACCTTTGGTTGCACTAAAAACCACTCCCTTGAACGATCATTAATTAACTATACCAAATGTAATTGGATACAAAATAGAGTTACCATCTACGGCTGTAGCAACAAGAACAACTCATTTGTATTTGCTCTTTAAAAACGTTTCGTCAACTACAACCACTCTCCGAATGGCTTTGTAGAACCCTCTTACAAATTTACCAAAATAAATAAATAGATATATGAATCTACCATTGCAATCAGTTTTATAATGAGAATGCGTACCAGGATTAGCTTCTTGTAGCATGTGCAAGTATTTTGGTATTTTACTAAAACTTTTTGTATATCTCTAACAGCACTAATCGCATACTCACAAGACTCCTATGCTTGAAAATAAGAGAGCTTGCATTCATGCTCTGAACTTTATATTAACCGTACTCTGTTATATCTATAGTCTTCTGAAACTACCATCTTTAGTTCGTTAAGAGTAGTAGTAGATTGCAAAGTAAGTAATCTACCACATTTTTCTTGATCAACAATAAATCTCCACTTGTTATTGCGAAACGATCTCCATACACCACACATTACGTTAGATCTGCAACATTTTCAACTGTGATTTATGATCACATACCGTTAATGTAAAGCTGATCAATGAAAAAGATAGAGACAAATACGAGATTTGGGAATATTAACCAGAATATTGTATCGATGACTGATTTGAGAAGAGATTGGGATGAGCAAGACAAGAGAAACAAAGAGGAAGATTGTGGCATTCTTTTTTATCTCTAATTTTCAATTTGTAGAATACCTTTTCTAAACTACGTATAATATGTATTCTAAACTTCGTAGAACATATAGACAATAAATAATATGTATTCTAAAGTACGTAAAACATATAAGGAAAAGCAGAAGATGTATTCTAAAATTCGTAGAACATGTATTCTAAAATCTTTAGAACATAGAAGAAAAAGCATAAGATGTATTCTAAAATTCGTAGAACATATAAGGTAACAAAAAATACATATTCTAAAATTCGTAGAAAGTAGAAGATGTATTCTAAAATTAGTAGAACATGTAGAAAACGCAGAATGTGTATTCTAAACTTGGTAAAACAGAAAATAAAAGAATTGTTTTTTAAAGTGATATAAAAATATATTACATTAACATTTATTTCCTTTTTATATTTTCATATTTTAATTTATAGTAAAAATATTTATTTATATATTTATACGATTTCATTAAGATTAGAACATATAAGAAAAAGCAGAAGATGTATTTTAAAATCTATAGAACATATAAGGAAAATCAGAATACATCTAAAATTCGTAGAAATCAGAAGATGTATTCTAAAATCCGTAGAACATGTATAAAATGCAGAAAATGTATTCTAAATTTCGTAGAACAGAAAAGAAAATATTTTTATTTTTAAAAAGTGATCTAAAAAATTATTACATCAACATTTATTTTCTTTTTATATTTTCCATATTTTTATTTCTATTAAACATATAATCAATATGTATCTTTTTTCAATTATCCCATGAATAAAGTTGGTTAATGAAGAGCAGTTGTTGAACAAAAACTTTTACTCGTTATTACCTGATGCAATATCAAAAAGAGTGAATCAAGGTCTTCAATATGAGTTTATTATGAGAATCCCATCCCCATAACTTCACAAAAAATCAAAGGATTCATATTCAAAGTCAAAGGCTAAATTGGTGGCAAGAAGACTATTATTTGATTTAGCAAATTTTTCTCATTTTGTTTAAAAGTAAATAATTTCTTTTAATGTAATTTATTGTAAAGATCACCTTGTAAGAGTTATCAAAAGCTCAATTGTTCTATTGTAAAAATATATAGAAATTTTTGGAATTAAATGAGAGGTTTTCTCACCCTTGAAACTTAGTCTTTGTTTGCTTGTCTTTTCTATTGTGTGTGATTCCCTTAGAAAGCAAGTGGGATCTCTGTCTTTGTGTGTGATTCACATAGATATTGATTCATGTTCTTATCACAAAGACTTCCACATCTTTGAGTGGCGAACTTCAATCCGCAACAAGCTTGTCCACTTTGACATCTTATGATCAATAAGATTGTGAGATTCAATCTTATATCATTTTGGTATCAGAGCTAAAAGCTCCTACCCTCTACTGTTTTTTTTTTGTTTCATCTTTTTATCGAAAAAAATAATTTCAAAAAAAGAAAAGAAAGGGTTTTATGTTTTTGTTCTTTGATTTTATAAAAATCGTTTTCATGTGGTTTCAATCGGCTGAGTATCTCGCTGTTTGCATTCTCATGTTTGCATTTAATTCTTGTTCTTCATTATTTTTGCTATTTTATTTCTCATAAACTCAAAAACCAAATAAAATATGTGTTTCAGTTTAGTTAACTTTTCGTTTCATAAAAAGAAAACCAAAAGAAAATTTTGTTTCAATTTTTTTTGTCTTTGTTTTCTATAAATCCAGAAAATCCATAAAATTTATATATATATATATATATATATATATATGTTTGTTGAATTTAATCGTATTCATCTAAGTTAAAAACAAAAAAAAATTCTCATTCGTTTCAAAATTTCCTTTTACAGAAATCTGAAAAAAAAAATATACAAAAACTTTTTCCGTTTTCTGTTTTGCGTTCAAATAAAAAAAATATAATACTATAGAGATGAAACAGTTTTGAAGAGAAAACCATTTGAAGAGGGAGAGAATGATGCAATATCAAAAAGAGTGAATCAAGGTCTTCAATATGAGTTTATTATGAGAATCTCATCCCCATAACTTCACAAAAAATCAAAGGATTCATATTCAAAGTCAAAGGCTAAATTGATGGCAAGAAGACTATTATTTGATTTAGCAAATTTCTCTCATTTTGTTTAAAAGTAAATAATTTCTTTTAATGTAATTTATTGTAAAAATCACCTTGTAATAATTATAAAAAGCTCAATTGTTCTATTGTAAAAATATATAGAAATTTTTGGAATTAAATGAGAAGTTTTCTCACCCTTGAAACTTAGTCTTTGTTTGCTTGTCTTTTCTATTGTGTGTGATTCCCTTAGAAAGCAAGTGGGATCTCTGTCTTTGTGTGTGATTCACATAGATATTGATTCCTGTTCTTATCACAAAGACTTCCGCATCTTTGAGTGGTGAACTTCAATCCGCAACAAGCTTGTCCACTTTGACATCTTGTGATCAATAAGATTGTGAGATTCAATCTTATATCATTACCCTACCGTTAACTAGAACCATTGTTCTAAAATGTGGATGCCTAGCCGTCTAGGCGGCAGCCTAGTCGCTCCACGTGACACTTTCGTCGTGATTTAGACCTAATCGGATCAATAAATTGGGTGTCTGATTAATCTCCGCCTAGGCCGATTCATTCTCGTCTAGGCCGATTAATTTTCGCCTAGGCCGATTAATTCTCGTCTAGGCAGCCGCTTAGCCCATTTTTTTACTTAAAAAAAATTAGTTTGATCTAAAATTTGACGAATCAACCTATGTTTATAATTTTAATGAAAATCACAATATATTAGGCATACTATTTGTTTCCATGTGTTTTATGACGAACACAATATTATATCAAAATTATATTAAATTATTGTGGGGTGAAAATCCCGGCGCAGTAAATCAAGCCCAATGTATAATGGTAAAAAGGCCAGAGAAGTGAAAGACAGAAACAAGATGAAGAGTCGAGCTAAAAGGCACGTCAAAGTCACTAACGGTCAAAGGGAAGTAAATGCTAATCCGTCAGTCAAACCCGCAACGGCAAAGACTCATTCAAACCGGCGATTAAAGACGCATGGACGTAACAACCGAATCCTCCAAATTAAAGACCATTCATGGCAAAACAGGCGGAGTAAATGACAATATTAAACACGGACTCGAAGTAAATAACTACAACAATTATAATGGATTATCATATTAAAAAAAACATTAAAAAGTTCGAAAACTAATCTCTCATTAATCCTCATTTTTGAACAATTCTTGGGTTCACTCCTAGGGGTGAATTCCTTTATTCACCTCTTTTTATTTTAACCAATAAGAATATGCCATATAATATTACACTTAAATAAAAATACAAAATTAAAAAAAAAATAAAAAAAAATAAACCCTTCTCTCTCACGGCTCTGTTTTTCTTTTCCATCTCATCACAAAAAGCTCCAATTTATACAGCAATTCACCTCTCCCATAGTCTCTGATACGTTAATTAGGCCACTTTTCAACACAATTTAAGCAATGTATGAACCTTAATTCTTGGTCTCAATGCCAACCAATTCCGATCGAAACCGAATGACGGCGTCACCGTTTTGAACAGAGTTCCACGGATCGTGAACGGAGGAGGAAACATGAAGACATCATATGCTCTGTGATTTTGCAAGAAAGTGATCGAGAAACAAGAAAATAATAAGAAAGAAGATCAATCTTGAAGAAAATAATATATGTCGTCCTCCGTTGTTTCTTTACGTTGAAACCATGATTGCATCCATACTTTTTATAAGTTATATGTGCAGACTCAACAGAACTAAATTCCATTCCAATACATAGTTCATCTTTCTTCTCATTTTCTTTGTTTGCTTCTAAAGCAGCAACCTCTTCGGTTTGAACATAATCCTCTTTGTTGGCTATGTCATCTTCTTCTTCAAATTCACTGACCGAAGCTTCGTCTTCACTTATTGAATCATCTTCTTCCTCGGCTAAAAGTCAATCGAATTTTGACTTAACAAACCGGATTCACCCGAGACTTGCAAACTGGATCCATATTGACCAACAAGAACAATTTCATGACCACTTAAATGACTACTCTCCATTGCAATATGCACTAACCATTTTAATATTAGTATATGGATAAATCCAAGATTGAGCATATTTATAATCATGATCGACGTACCTCTCCGGATTCAAGAACTTCTTCATTGTTTTTGGCATCTATGGATGTAGTTTCCATGGAAGACTTGCTAGAAAAAAAACCTTTTAATCAATTAGAGTACACGTACAAAATACAAAAATCATTCATGAAAAAATGATAAATCTATGTGATAATTATATCGCGTTTATATAACAATAAGCAATATTAGTTACCAGAAATCAAAAATTTCTAGGGTTTTGTGATAAGCAATATGAATGTTGTTTTGTCATCTCAGATAATTGTGATTTTTAATAGTTTTGAGTTGGAGTAAAATAGTCAAAGCTATTCTTACCAAGTGGAGGTGGCTTGACGAAGAAGAGTGTTCATGTTAATGGAATCTACTTCGGAAGATGTCAGCGCATATTAAGAGACAGAGAAGTAGAGCCGTGAGAAGAAGGGGTTTATTTGTTTAATTTCTTTTTTTTAATTTTGTATTTTTATTTAATTGTAATATTACATGGCATATTTTTATTGGTTAAAATAAAAAGAGGTGAATAAAGGGATTAACCCCTAAGAGAACCCAAGAATTGTTCCTCATTTTTTTGTTTGCGAAATTTTGAACAAGGACAAGAACTATAAACCCAATCGGGTTCGAAAGCCTCTAGCTCGTATAGAAGGTCCTATTGACCCTTCCTAAAATGTTTCAGTAACACACACTGATCTGAAAAAAACAAAACTTAAAAAACACAGATGAGGTTGACCGAAACAATCCCTAGCTCCTCCCAATTCGCAATCGCCGATTCTTTCACGCCGTTATGATCCGAGCATCCTTCGCCACCACCATTGGCCTTTTCCACACGCACACTCATGGCGGAGCTCAAGCTCGTCCTCTACAGAGCAATACACGGGAAGTGATCCATTGCCCCGAAGCTTGGTTAGTCAAAATCGTCTCTACTTTGTTCGTCTACAGAGTTCCAGACTCCGATCTTTGTTTCTGCTATCTGAGCAAGAATCTGAATCCGTTTATCGCCTTTGAGGTTGTGAAGAAACTGGATAATCCCCACATTGGGTTTCGGTTTTGGGAGTTTAGTAGGTTCAAGCTCAACATTCGCCATTCTTTCTGGACTTATAACTTGCTCACGAGATCGCTTTGTAAAGCCGGTTTGCACGATTTGGCTGGGAAGATGTTCGAGTGTATGAAGAGTGATGGTGTTTCTCCGAATAGTCGGTTATTAGGGTTTTTGGTGTCTTCTTTCGCTGAAAAGGGTAAGCTTCATTTCGCTACTGCGTTGCTTCTTCAGTCTTATGAGGTTGAAGGTAGTTCTATGGTCGTGAACAGTTTGTTGCATACGTTAGTGAGGTTGGATCGTGTGGAAGACGCCATGAAGCTATTCGATAACCATCTTAGGTTTCAGTCTTGTAATGATACATGGACGTTTAACATTCTGATTCGAGGTTTGTGTGGTATAGGAAAAGCAGACGAAGCACTAGAGCTTTTGGGTGAGATGAGCAGTTTTGGTTGTTCACCTGATATCATTACGTATAATACTCTTATCAAGGGTTTTTGCAATAGTAATGAGCTGAACAAGGCGGATGAGATGTTTAACGAAGTTAAGTCGAGAAATGGTTGCTCTCCGGATGTTGTTACTTATACCTCGATGATGTCAGGGTACTGCAAAGCTGGAAAGATGAGAGAAGCGTCTCTTCTGTTAGATGAAATGGTTGATTTGGGTTTGTACCCAACTAATATAACTTTTAATGTTCTCGTCGATGGTTATGTGAAAGCCGGTGAGATGTCTTCTGCTGAAGTCATTCGCGGGAAAATGGATTCTTTTGGCTGTTTCCCAGACGTTGTGACCTTCACGTCCTTAATTGATGGGTACTGCAGAGTAGGAAAAGTGAACAAAGGGTTTAGTCTTTGGGAAGAAATGAGTGCGAAAGGAATGTTTCCTAATACCTATACCTATTCTATTCTTATCAACGCCCTCTGTAAAGAGAATAGGCTGCTCAAGGCTCGCGAGCTCTTGAGGCAGTTAGCTTGTAAGGACATTATCCCAAAACCATTTTTGTACAACCCCGTCATTGACGGGTTTTGTAAAGCTGGAAAGGTCAACGAGGCAAATGTTATTGTGGCAGAGATGGAGAAGAAGAGATGCAAACCAGATAAGATCACATTTACAATTCTTATAATGGGGCATTGCATGAAAGGAAGGATGTGTGAAGCAATCAGCATTTTCCACAAAATGGTGGCAATAGGTTGTTCACCGGATAAGATTACAGTGAGTTCTTTGTTATCTTGTCTTCTTAAGGCTGGAATGGCTAAGGAGGCCTATCAACTAAACCAGATTGCAGTAAAAGGCCAAAGTAATGATGTAGCACCTCTAGAGACAAAAGCTGGAAATGTAAATGTGGCTGCCTGCTAGGTTTTTTATTCAATATCCCTGTACATTGGCGTTTTCTACCATCATGCATTCTCTACTCATGTTAGGCGCGTAAATGGAAGCCGAACAGAAAAACAGACAAAAACTCACAGTAAGCATCTGTTCACACTTCCCTTTCGATGCTCTGGTAGATTCACTAGATCCTAATTCAATTTTGAAGTCTGAAGTAAAGTGCCATTGCGCGTAGTTAGCCAGTTAGCATTCTGTATGCTTCAGATGCTTGTTGTGTCAATTGAATCTCTTGTTCAGGCTATTCTACTACCAGAGATCACACTTCAGTGTAACCAAAATAATTCATCAGCAAGATCCGGGATATTCAGTTCCTTAAAAGTTATGAAAATATGCAAAGATAGATTTTTGGATCCGCATCTTTGCTCATATGAGTTTTTTCCTCAGTTCCTTTTCCAATGGCATCATCTGGATTTGACTGTTGTGAAGTATTGAAGTAAAGAATGATACGAGCTGGTGAAAAGCACAATTTTGGGGCCACTGTAGGATTAAAGAGAGGTTATTTGAGGACTTTAAAGAAGATAATTGCTTCATCTGGTTGACTTTGTTTCTTTTTTTTTATAAGACATTGTTGCCATGTTGAATCCTCATAAGTATTTTCAGGGTAGGAACTAAGACATTGTTCAGCATGATTTCAGCAGCCAAATGTGCTTAGACAATGGCTGACTAGCAAAGATCCAAAAAGTTTCACAGTTCCAAGTTAGAAAAACTGCCTGCACGAATGACCTCGCGAAGAACTTTTAAGTGCACAAATTAGCAGAAACCCAACTCAAGTCTTAAGCTGTTTGCCCTGAGGTTAGGAAGAGCTGGTTATCTGAGTTTTTTTGAAGGAACCGGTTTGGAATGAGTCATGTAATCGATTTGAGACTGAAGGAGACAAATATATCTCTTTGGTTTTGGTTTATCTTTTCACAAACATTAATGTCAAAGCAAGCTTAGTTCAAGATTAGCTCTCTAACAAAGATGTTTCTCGAGCTTGATTGTATCCAAATTCAAGAACTGTCTAAGAAACGGTAAAACATACTCGGAGAGTAACTTCACTTGCAAATTTTTAATCATAAGAGGAATAAATTGTGCATCAGTTATTACATATAGTTGCTAAAATGACAAACCTAAAGCCATAGTTTATTCTCTTAAAAGGAAGAAAAGACAAGCCGATGGGGATCATACGCCGTACAAACTACTCATAAAGACAAACAAGCAAGCTCATGAAACGGAATTTGTCGAGTTCGTCCGTCGATCAATACCCCTACTTATCAGCTTTAGGGGTGTTGAGGTCTTTAAAAACAGGGCTGTCAAGTGCAACACCCATTGAATTCAAGCCATTGTCCACATAGATGGTTGCACCGGTTATTGCAGAGGCCAGTGGAGATGCCAAGAAGGCTGCTGCATTCCCAACTTCATCTGCATCATTGCCATTTTTATAAACCGTAAGATTCAGACAAAAAAAAACAAGTTTTAACAGCCCTTAGAGATATGCTGGACTAAAGGAAAATGAACCTGCGGTCAGTGTTTTCTGAATAGGAGCGTTATTGTAGGAATACTCAATCATGGTGTCTATGAATCCAATTGCTTTCGCTGCTCGGCTTCCCAAAGGACCTGATTGCCAAACAGTAGTACTCTTTTATTATATAAAAAAGTCTCGATCTTTGTATGACTACGCTCGAAAGAGTGGAAAATGAATTACCTGCAGAGATGGTGTTGACCCTAATGTTTTGTTTCCTTCCAGCTTCAAATGCAAGCACCTATGTTGAACACATAGTTGGACTAAGAGACATCTAACCGATAGTTTTTTTAGTTTATGAAATACTATTTAACCAGAATTGAAAACTCACCCGTGTATCACTCTCTAGTGCAGCTTTGGCAGAACTCATACCTCCACCATACCTACAGAGAAAGAAAGAGATGCTTGTAATCCTGTGACTGAGAAATAAAGTTCTGTGTTCCGAAAATGCGTGGCTATTGTTGTGTGTGAGCATTGGTTTGTTTCCTTACCCGGGAATGATCCTTTCAGAGGCAATGTAAGTAAGAGATATAGAAGCACCTCCTGAATCATCATAGAGAAACAAATTAGAAAACATAACTAAAAAGAATAAGAGACATACGAAGTTTTGATACATGCCTGGGTTCATAATTGGCAGAAAATGCCTGAGCAGGGAAACAAAGGAATAACTCGAAGCAGATATAGCAGCGAGGTAGCCTTTCCTCGATGTCTCCAGAAGAGGTTTGCTGACCTAAACATCAGGTGCAATCGTTATGAAAAAATTGTACACAATACACTTCTTGTAAACTGTATTGTATATGAACACTATGTGTTCTCTACCTCTGGCCCATTTGCAAGGGAGTGGACAAGAATGTCGATGCTTCCGAAATCTTTTTTCACACATTCGGCAGCTTCCTAAATTTAAGCAACAAGAAACCAGATGAGTTAATAAGCCGCAATCATTAAAAAAGAAACACACACTTCTCTTGCTTTAGATGTGATCATACATTTTAAACTTAGATTCTGGAACGAATAAAAAACATATTCTCCATCTATACCTGTACTGTCCAGTTTGCTGATCCAGCATATCGCTTATTCGCTTTAATCTGAAAATGTATCATACAGTTAAGAAGATAAGAAGTAATTCGGATATTAACAGTTTCCGTATGATGAAAAAGCTATACACTTAAATCTCCTTACATCTTCAGGCACATCTTCAGGATTGTCAAACACAGCATCCAAAGGATAAACTTTTTTAATCTCCATCAATGACCCGTCCGGCAACCTGAATATAGATAGATGGATGGAAAATTAACGTCCCATTATATGAAATATGCACGGTCCAACAAAGAAACCAGACTTCATCAATTTTATAAGTCCTTACACGCGAGACTGGTCGAATTTTCCACGTCTCAGACTTGTCTCGAAAATATTCAGTGCCTAGTAAACCGCTCAAAGGTCAGTATAATTTAGCAGCTGAGAGAGGCCAATGAAAAGAGATAGAGCACAAAATGATTAAAAGAATGAATAATCACTTACAGGAACCCATGTCCCAACCAATATTTCAGCTCCAGCAGCAGCAAGAGATTTTGCTATGGCCCAACCATATCCATTATCATCAGCTATACCAGCAATGAAAGCCCTTTTTCCTGTACCATTTAACCGTTGCTTAGTTCATATAGCTCACGACGCTTCTACTATCATCTTAGGATGGATTACGATGATTACAAAGGAAGATATGCCTACCTCTCAAATCAATAGGAAGTCCACAAGAAGCCTTGTTTTCGCTGGATTCAGACATCGCCTTTGTGGAAAAGGAAAAGGGTTTTCTAGAGGTTGGAACAGCACTGTGGTTTCTCAAACATCCGAGGTTCGATAAATGGCAAGTGAAGGTAAGTTTATCCCATGACGTGTTTCCGGGATTTGCACCGACAATGTAGGTCCCTGCTTTAAGAACTTTGCAAGAGGCAGCTGAAATGCTTGGCCTTATTGTAGCAATTTGCAAGCTTGAAGCTGCTGTTGCCGCCATTCTCACAACCTTTCTAATATTTTCTGTGCAAACATGTAAACAAAAAAAAAGTATTTGTAATACTGAAAACAACCAGTCAAGAACTGAAAAATCAAGAACACTAATGAGCTTTCTTTCTAATGAGTTGGTTTCGAATTCAATACACAATCCTAAGTTATAATTTGCACAAACGTAAATATAGTTAAAACAGAATTTAAGAATCAGATCAACCTAAAAGCCAGCTCATTTGCACGAGACACGAACATCGGAGAAATCTCAATCTAGAGAATAAAAAAGCCCGAAAAACCCATCTGCATTTTTCTAATGATTTGATGTAAGAATACACAAACCAAGTTCACATTTTTTCACATACGAGAGAATATAGTTAACAGGATTATGAATCAGATCAATCCAGAGAACATGAAATAACAAAAAAAAACAGCACAAGTTCAGATTTTTCGCAGCCTAACATCAAAGAAAACTCGATCGACAGAGATATTAAAAACCTCCTTAAAAACCCAAAACAAATCTGCATTTTTCCCTTATAAACACATCAAACAAACAGAGAAGCAGAGAGAGAGAGATACCTGATAGAGCCTAGAGAGAGAGAGAAGAGAGAGGAGTAGGTTTGCTAGGTGTGAAGTGATATGTAAGAGGAGGAGCTTCGATGAGATCGAGGTGTCTGCGAAGTTAAGTGAGAAGTTTTCGTCTCATTTAAAAACCGATCCGTTTCGTTAATAACCGGGCATTTCCGGTTAACAGTAAACCGCTTTAGGATCGTTTTCTATGGGTATTTTTTATTTAACTTAAAAAGGCTGAACCGGCAATGACCACGATAAACCAAAACTTTGAAAAAATTGTTTCGGATCAAGCGACATTGGTCTAATCATCCGTTGAGCTCCGCTCAGAGGTGTTAAGAATGTAAGTTACTCTACTGCAAAGTATTTCACCAACACCGACTGTGCCATTTGAAAATAACGGAAATAGTACCACATCCCCTAGTGTGCCTTACTAAGGATTAGTCCGTTTTACCAAGGGCATAGAAGTGGAAGTGCACAAATGCATTTGAGGGATGGGATACATGTCGATTCGTCGGATCAAAGACCATTTTTGACCCCGGAGGCCGAGCGAAGGGACAGACAAGGCCAACATATTCCACAGAGGGTATGATATGATCCTGAGCATCACTAAGAAAGAAGAGCTCCATCAAACATGCCACACAAGCCGCATAGAAGTCAACAAGGACATATGTGCCTTTCTTGGAGCATACGGAATCAACCACGAAGATTCAAAGCATGAAACCACTTGGAAAACATTCTCAGCTCACCCAGAGCACACTACGAAGTGAAATCAGTCCATTTGGAGCTCAAACGAAGGAGTTATTGAATTTACAAATCGGGTGATTCCCAGCTTACCCGATTTGGACATACCAGCCTTAATTGGAGGTTTCCAAGAACACCAGGACGAGTTAAGCTACGAATCAAATTGTTCTACAATCTTGATCCGTCAGTGGCTCATGGAGAATTGGAATCAAGTCAAGACCAGTTTTCATTTGGAAGATATTCAATTTCTAAGTCAACGGATCTTCGACTTGCTTCATTTGGAGTCTTCAACTTCTCAACGGATCTATTGTCAAAGCTGCTGCGATTTGGACATCTTTTATGTCATCCAGGATGTTCCAAAGAAGCTTACTTATTACCTCAAACCGTCAAGGTACAAGAAGGCCCAAAGAAATCACTAAATAGGTATGTGAATGATTTTGTGCTCTTTTCCCCTTATCCAAGTTTTGTCCCAATGGATTTTCTTGGAAAAGTTTTTAATGAGGCAAATGATTCACATTGTTACTGGCCCATTTTGTGATCTTCCTCAAGCGCCCCAGCAACATCTACAATTTCGACCATGGAAGATCAAGAGACATATTTTCAAATTCAAACTTTGTTTTAATTTTGTGTTCATTTTTCGAGGGGAGTTATTGTTTTTCTCTCCCTCATGCAGCCTTTGTTGTTTCCTTTATATTTCACTTGTAACCCATGGACGAAAATCAACCATCTTTTTATCAAAAATATTTCAGAGTTCATACTCTTTTTCTCTCGATTTCTTTGATGGTTAATCATTGAAATTATTATCGGTTTATCGAGTATATTTCCGCAACACTTCGACGCAACCTTCGTTCCGTTGTTTGTTCGATTCTTCTCATAATAAGGGGCATAGAGATTTTCGGGTTAACACCCACGCTTTATCATCCTTATTCCCGAATCCCTCAAGCACCGTAGTCACCGCCTCGTTTCATTTTCATCGTCGATTGGGCCTTAGGATTTACGAGTGATTCACTCACGCCTTAGCATCTCTCTTCGTGAATTCTTTGAAATCGTGGATTATCCAACCTCTACCGTACCATGAGCAAGCCGGTCCTTAGTCGATTTGTATCAGGGTATATCCCACGTCATATCCTCTACCACCACCTTTTGATCCACATATAATTCGCATCAGCGAAACCCGGATCAAAGACTCGTCCTAACTCCCGATTCCGAATGGAGAAATGGACAAGGACAATCCGGTCCACAAGTAATAAGAATTTGCGATCAACTCGTTGGAAATCCTATAATAAATATAGATCCAACAGGATTGGAATACATTCATCGGTGCGGGCATAAAACGAAGAAGGATTACAAATTATAAATTCATGAATTCATAATGCCACTAGCGCAACCCCCAAGATCGATAGCGTGGTCGAAGAGACTAAGCGAACTTTGTTCTCAATCCGTATTGAGAACACGCCTTTCAGAGCCGTGGGAAAGTTGAAACTCCTAGTCTATATATGAAGGAAATACAGATCCTAAATCGCACTTAATTGCATTTAGGATTGCAGTCGGAAGAGCTCATTTTAATGAGTTCAAGAAAGATGTTGGATTGTGTAAACTCTTTGCAGAGCACCTCACATGGCCAGCCCTCAATTGGTTCGCTCGAATGGGAGAACAGTCTATTGATAGTTTCTCTCAGCTCTCAGTCAGTTTTCTGAAACAATACTCTGTATTTATTCAGAAGACAACCTCGGGAGCAGAGTTTTGGGCTTTGTCGCAGGGATCTCGCGAGACTCTCGGAGCATATCTCACAAAGTTTAAGGAATTAATTGCTAGAAAGCATGTCGTCCATGATGAGACACCTCTAACGACCTTAAAGATGGTATTGTGGCATGAATTCAAATTCAGAGATGACTTGGTGGTTAATACACCAGTCACAATCCAAGACGTACTTCACCGAGGTGCGGGCTTTGCAATAGCCGAAGAAGAATTTCTTGCACTCGCAAAGCGTTACAAGAATTCAAAACCTTAATCCTCTGGACATGTATGCAGAAGAAAAGCTTGGCGAAGTCAAGATCAATAATATGGAGTCCGTAAAGTCAAAAGACGAGGATCCAGACGATCTTGAACTGGCTGAGCAAGAACACAATCAAAGGAATAAAGGATCAATCTAATCATGGGGGGATCAAAACTCTTTGGAGATACAACTGGATCAATCAAGAGACACTAGTGGCGAGCTGACACTGAAAAGGAAAACAGTGGGGGAATATTTCCCGACGTGGAATTATCCTTCTCCGAAAAGACCGTTTCGATAAGGATGCTCTCGAAGATGATATCCTGACAGTAAGTCTTAACATTGGAGCTAACTGTGAAGTTTCTCGAATCTTGATTGATACAGGGCACAACAGACATCATATTCTTGAAGACCCTAAAACAAATGGGAATTGAGAAATCAGATCTCCGAGGTCTGAGATCAACACTAACAGATTTTAGCAGAGGCGCTGAGACCTCAATAGAAACCATCGAACTATTAGTGTCAGTAACTGGAGTGATGAAGATGGTTACTTTCTCCGTAGTGGATTGTCAAGTTCACTACAATGCTATTATGGGAACGCCTTGGCTGAATTTGATGAGGGCAATGCCCTCAAATTATCACCAATGTGTTAAGTTCCCGACTTTGGAAGGAGTCGGAGTCTTGAGAAGACTGAAATCAATTTACTTAAAGAATTGATAAAATCTTAACTTTGCGGATTAATTCCGCAGATAACAGTCATCTAATGGCTAAACGGCAATGTCCCAAAGTGGCTAAGAGAGACAAATGAACTACGGAGTAGCTTGATCCCAAAATGGGTATGAAGGTAACTTGTGAAGTCAAGTATAAGTACTAAACTTCAAAGCGAATCCTTTGTTGGGAAAAAAAATAAGGGGCTCGAAGACTACCTCTTTGTTCGAAAGAACAAAGAGAGATTTCGAAATACAATTCTTTTATGAAAGAGGAGCTCAAAGACCAACTCTTTGTTCGAAATAATAAAGGGAGAACTCAAAGTAATCCTTTGTTGGGCAAAACAAAGGGGGGCTCAAAAAGCACCCCAACACTCAAAAGAACGAAACGAATCCATGGAGATCAGTTCATCAGATCAAGGGGAATGAAAATTTCCCAAAATCATATTACTTATTCGGATGGATAAAGTAAAAGATCAGAAACAAAGCTCGTATTCATTATTCATCAAGGAGGGCACCAACGCCATGTACAAATTGGAATAAATCAAACTGATTGAACGGAGAGAGCTTTGCTCTATCCCACCAAGAATTACATCGGGTCGCGAGACGCCACATGAAGGCACGCAAGAACCAGAACAATACCGAGCTCGCCCTAACTTGCAGTAGGAGATTCCATGAGCTTGATCCTCTCCTCAAAGAGCCTCATCCGAAGAGCCAACTTATCCATCTTCCTACGGGTCTCCCTAGAAAGACGTATCGTGTCCCGGTATTCAAAGATGAGCTAACAAGGCACACCATCAAAATTACAAAAAGCATATAGGTAATACTTTTCGTAAAAATTATAAGGCATTACTAACCTTCTCGCGGAAATCGATAGCATGTGCAAAATCCGATGGATCAAGATTCATCAAAAGGGACAGCGGGGGAAACCTTGGACCGAAATGGAAAAATTCATCGTCAGACTGACACAAACCCCTCCCAAGTCCCAACAATCGATTGTTGATTCACTGATGGAGAATCAATGGGAGAAGAGTTTGAATACGCGTTACTAGAATGATCCATTTGCTAAAACAGACGAGGAATGGATTCAATCAAATATGAAAGAAGGTTTAAATAAGAAGAATAACACAATCACTGACACATATTATCCGATCGGATCTACGAGATATCCCCAAAACAGTAAAGAAATATTTTACGAATAAGGCAAATAAATATTCACGTTTGAAAAACCAGATCTCTCCAGAGGCACAAGACAATCGCATAAAAAAATATGGAGATCCCATAGTCAAGTACTTCGGGTAAAACCTAAAAACAAAAGGGGAAAGTTCAGGAAAAACAATCCCATCTGACACTACAGTTAAAGGATAAACAGAAATTGAAACCCTGAATCAGACTCATGAGTTTCAAATGGAAACACAAGGTACCTTGCAAAGAATGGATCTACCATTAAAACATGCAAGTTGACAACAATAAAATTTAATTATTTTTTTTACATGAGCCGATCTCAAAAAACCAATCTCTACAACTTGAAGGTTTCACCTTATGTGTTCAATTACAAGTTGATGGAAGGATCACGTCATCAAGACGATGGATTGCTCGAATCTAGAGCATCCATATTACTTTGGATCAAATTGCTCTCCTTCCGGAGGCCCTTGATAACCAGGTTCAAGAATATCTCCTCCTTGGAGATCCGAGCTTGAGATCGTTGCAAACCAGAAAGCTTCTCAAACATAAGTAAATAAACTCTTGCTGAAGCAGCTGAAAGTGACTCGTGTAACTTTTTGAGATCCAACTCGACACTTTCAGCCCTCTTGTCATATCCAATTTTCTCCTCGCGAAGGTGCATCACAAGTTCGTCATGCTCCGAACGAGGAACAAAATCTTCACTCCAGCTATTGAAATCAGCATCAGGCCCGTAAAGGAGCTCTGAAGCACTTGCGCAAACCTGCGAGAAGCAAGGTTAGAAAGCCAAACGGTAAGCAAAAGCAATTGAAGGTACAAACAACTTTGAAACATCCGGCCATGGTGAGATACCACTTGAATCCTTCATCAGAGAGATCCATCAAGTCTAAAGGCTCTGGTCCAACGTCGCTAAATTGGCTAATCACAAAAGCGACATATTTCTGGTCTTGAGAAAGATCAGTGCAATAACATTTCTACTCATATGAAGAGGCTAAAGGGAAAGTTGATTCAACCAAAGCAAAAGTCATGACCATATCGACAAGAGAACCAGAAATGATTGGTAAAGAACTTCCATTCTTAAAAGGAGAAATGACAATGTTTTCGTCAACATCCCTCAACGGAACTTCGCTCACAAAAGGGGTGATTGTCTCCATATCTTCACCGCTCGGAGAAATCAAGGGTTCATCACCCGAACCTCCCTTTTTGGCAAGTTTACCTCACGACCGAAAGAAGTATGATCCGATCCGAAGTACCAATA
>PKML01051590.1:2589-17478 GCA_002933935.1 Eutrema yunnanense
TCTTCTTTTTTATCTTTTTTATTTATTTTCTACAACACATTTTTGTACAATGGCTTAACTATATATATAATTTATCTTGAAAACTCTTATTATACACTCTTATCGTAGTACTGTATTATCAGATGTTAGTCCCCACGTAGAAAAACATTTCAAACTTTTTAGTTAACGAAAAATGATAATTAGGTAGATAGCCTAATCTCATGAATAAATTAAGTAAATGACTACCGTAACAAAGTGGTAAATCAAGGGGAAAATGACTACCGTAACAAAGTGGTAAATCAAGGGGAAATATAATTTTTATGCGGATTAATGAAAATATATCAAATTTTGTCTTTTGCAAAATAACTTGGCATCTGATAAAATAGTGTTTTTGATTAAATACCTTGATATCGGATAAAAATATTTTTTCTTAAATCAAATGTGAAATCTTTACTAATTTGAGGATAAAATTGTAATCAATCAGTCAAGCTGTTGTAAGTTCCGAGGAGGTACTCAATCTAGATTTAAACATTTCGGATATTAGATATTTAGGCAGCAGGATGAATGATATATGGTGAATCGATAAGCATTTTGAGCGCCTGGAAATTTCTTAGGCATTATTTGACCATCATAATATCTCTCATTTGATGGTAAATCTAAGCCCTTCTAGATAGAACGAAAGACTTTAGAATCGAGTCTTTATTATTCTATTTGACATCAGCTATGGCTACATCTTGATTAGTATCCGATTCGGGATCTTCATCGCAAGGGTCATGTACTTTCTTTTTTTTGAAATAAGGTTTTCTATCTAGGTCATATATTGATTTATTAGAAACGTTATTTTTTTTGTCAACAACCTAAATACCTAAAACGATTTGGAGATCCAAACCGGGGTACGGAGTTTACATAAGTAATATCTAATGGGTAGACATGAGCACTCCGTACTAACTTGTTTGCCTTTGTGTTGTTTGTGTGTGGGATGAGTGAGATAAAGAAAAAAGTAAACACCTTCTTACTCTTTACGAATTCCTCCAATTGTAATGTAAAAGTCGGTCACTCCTCGGGTGTAGATACCATCTTCACCAACTCGGAACAATTTGTTGCAAAAGTTATCGCCGTTTTCTTATTTTCAATCATGTAGTGCATGCCCCATATGAGTGCTTCTAATTATGCGTGTAGGGGGAAAGACTTCTTCGTAAATCTTTTGTTCCCATTATAGTTACTTCGACGCCTTCCTGAAAGCAGTGTCATCCTATATTCTAGAAAAGTTATCGATTTCCTTCCAAGAGCCATCAATATAACACCACCATCCTTCATCATGCGAAATCACTGGAGTAGGGGCAATATTTTGGGATACCATGGCTAGATCCTTTGTGTCGATTCCCAGGTTGTTGCTTCAGTTTCCGAAAGCTTCATTTTCTGAAATTTTCAGTATTTCTTGTGGATCTCTATCCACATTTGAGTAAAGCTTATCATTTATCGCTTTCCAAATATACCACACAATCCAAGGAAAATTTATATTCTGATTTTCTTTTGCAAGTCTCCAAAAGAGATGATCAAAATTAGAAAATACCGATGACATTGAAAAAACACCCGGGGCGATGGTATCTGAGAAAGTGTTGATAACACCGTATATTTACCCATTTTATTTTCGATTTTAGAGCTCTTTAACAAGTGTTTTATTCAGTTTTAAGTGCTTTCATAGTGTTTTTCGTATATTTGTAGTATCAAGACTCTTTTTAGGTTACTTAGGTAAAGCAATGCAAATTAGAGAAAAATCAGATTTTCGGCTAAGTGTCAAACAGTCAGAAGTTCAACCATCAAAGAAGATCTTCTCACCGTCTGATCCAGCCAAATTTGGAGACACTAAAGAAGGACCATCCAGCTTCCCATACCACTTGGTTTGATGACACAATCAAACGGTTCAAACAAAAAATACATGAAGATCAAAAAGTCCCGTCAAGCAGTCTCAACAGACTCCGACCGCGGCCAGAAAGCACCTGACCGCGGCTGGGGATCACGCACCTGCGCCCAACTCAAATTCGTCCTGAAAAGTCCGTTTGCAAGCCTGTTTCAATCCTGTTCAAGTCTATCTTTTGGAAAACCCTAAGACCGACGAAAAGAGAGCAGAAGACCTATAAATATGTTGTTTTAGCAGCCCTAATTCATGTGTCTCATGTGCCACCCTTAGATACAAATTAATACCAAACTCTTTTACTTTTGTTCTTTGTCTAGGGAGATAGAGATTTCTCTTGAACCCTTTTATTTCGTTCTGATTTTATTGATTATGCAATTGATAGTTGCATTATTTGGTCTATTCTAGC
The DNA here is from genome assembly GCA_002933935.1 of Eutrema yunnanense. Classification (NCBI taxonomy): domain Eukaryota; kingdom Viridiplantae; phylum Streptophyta; class Magnoliopsida; order Brassicales; family Brassicaceae; genus Eutrema; species Eutrema yunnanense. The sequence continues at coordinate 4,893 of PKML01051590.1, forward strand.
ATTCATTTAAGTTAGTATGTGTGTCCTTTGCATGCATTTGTATGGCTTTTCTTTAGTTTTGCATTCATTTTAGAGTTAAAGAGATTTATAATAGTTCTTGCATGGTTTGGTGCATTATGGTGTCTTTAGGTACCTTTGGAGGCTATTTGGAACATGGGAGGAGACCTCAGAAAAAGAAGAAGTCACTTGGAGCAAGGGAGATGATCAAGAGAATAAGAAGAGTGCCGCTATATGATATCGGGGTAGTGCATCGGCCTGAAGCACCCCGATATGGACCCAAGGGAAGCCATCGTCTCACCAGGAAGATTATCGGGATGCTGCATCGGTTTGGAGAAAGTCGATGAGGTCTTGCCCGTCCCTCGGCTAAACCTCATCGGGATTGCGTATCGAGGAGAGACACACCGATGCAAGTCCACCAGACTTCCACCAGTTGCATTATCGGGGTCTTGTATCGGACAAAAGCACACCGATACAAACTCGCCTTACCTTTGGCCAAACCCCATCGGTGTGCCACATTAGGGACAAGCATGCCAATATGTTCTCCCCAACCCTTGGCTATACCATATCGGTTTGGTGCATCAGCCATGTGTAAACCGATACCAGCTGCGCAGACCCAAACCCACCAGGTTAAAACCCGGTTTGTTCTTAGTTGACCCGGATCCTACCCAATTTCTTATAAATAGCCCAAGATCTAATTTTATTCCGAAGCTTTTTTCTATCTTGTTATCCCTTTGCAAACTTCTCTCTTTTTAGATTTTGATACTTTTTGTATTTGAATCTTTAAGGTAATTAGTATTCTTCTTATTCTATCTTTTAATCTTTCACTAATCATGTTTATTAACACTTCTCTAATGGAATTTGTTGGTTCTATTATGATTAGTGAATAGATCCTTTAGGATCCCTGGGATGAGGTAGATTAGGGTGATGATTAGAGTGGATCCATGATGTTAGGGTTTAGTTTAGATAATATTGTTTCTTATTAAGCAAGTTTAATGCTAGATCTTCTATGATTGAGTTGATTTAGACCTTGGAAATTTTTCGCCTCGAAGGTGTTCGATGAAATTCTCCAAAAAACTCTTTAAGCTATTTACTTGCTTAGCCTATGGAAATAGATGTCTAAGAAGTTTATTGGTTATATGATGATCTTAAGATTAATGTTTGTTGATTGCTTAATTACAAATGGGAATTTGTTCTTAATTATGTAATTAAGTCTTTCTTGTAGATTTGTTATTACTGAAAGTGATGAATCTAAATATCGAAACTAATCTTTAGGGAGCAATTTCGCTATAAGATACGAAAGCATACTTAATGAACTTGATTTTATTGCATGATTTTCTGCGTGGCTACCAACGAAAACTGAGTAGTTAAGTTGTTAAATTATAAGTCTGTAGTACTACGAAAGTAGGCTATATACAATTCTGTGTTCGAGTTTGTGGACTTAGCTAGAAATTATTATTTATGAGCTTTGTTATCGTGCTTTGAATTGAACATTCTCCGGAGATATCCATGTCGACCCAACATTCGTTTATTATTGCTTACAACCGATTTTTCATTTTCTTTTTTGCATACTTTACAATTTGTGACACCAAAAACCCCTTTTCGTTTTAGACTTCCTTACTAATTCTTTGTCCAAAGTTTTTGCAGGAAAGCGAGGATTCCATGTGGATCGATACCCTAAGTACTACATCGCACTGTTGTGCACTTGCAGACAACTAGGGTTATAAATTTTATTACCTGAAGGCATGGTTCAAAAAATCGGTCTAGGCGCCGGTTCGGACGTAACAGAAACGATTATGTAAAATCGTTGAGAAAAATCGGATTCCAGATCTATGCGGTTCTAGTCGGACCAAATCGGTACAAAGCAGACAAATCGGTCAAGTCGGTCAATTGGCGGTTAAGTACCTGGTTTAGCTATTTTTAATTATTTTTTTGGGTTTTTCAAATCGACGTGGTTTAAAGAAGTGAAAACAAAAAAAGGGAAATGTCAAAGACTCAAATTAAGTGGGGTTTTAAGGGTTTTAGCCGGCAAATTATTTTGGTTTTAAGTACTTTATGATTTTAGATTTGTTTCTATGTTGAATTTTATTTTAGAATATAATTTATTAGTTTTTCCTTCTTTTTCTATCGAAAACAAAAAATTTACCAATGTAATTTTCAAATAAAACACTAAAAACTTAAAAAATATTATATAAATATAAAATATATAATAAATTAATAAAAAATCGTTAACACCTAGGCCCCGATTAATCCGACTAGGCGCTAGTCCCTATCACACGCCTATCTACCGCCTAGCGATTTTTTGAATATTTCCTTAAGCTAACGATACCCCTAGCAGCATCAAGTGCTCACGTTGATGATCTCGGGCGAGAAAATGGTATATATCCAAGGGTCGTTCCATACTGAGATAGAACAACATGAACCAACTCTTTTAATCATCATTTTTTTAACCAGAGGTCTAGCCGATATAATCCTCCATCCATACTACGGGGAGTAGGATCGTATAGGATCTAAAGGATATGTGTTCCGAAAATATCGACCCTTAAAAACCCGCGCAAACAATGAATCCGGTTTATCCATCAACCGCCATAATTGTTTTGCCAATAATGCAGTGTTAAAGTCATCTACTGTTCGAAAGCCAATTATCCCATCTGATTTACTTCGACAAAATTTATTTCACGCTAACCAATGCATTCTTTTTTGTTGTCCAGTTGAACTCCACCAGAACCGTGACGCTGCACTAGTTAATTTTGCGGTTATAGATTTGGATAAATGAAAACATGACATAATGTATGTTGGCATATCTGATGCCACCGATTTAATTAAAACCTTTTTACTTCCTTTTGATAATAACCTTGATGTTTGTATCCATTAATTCGATCATGTTGTCTATCTGCGAAAATTAAAAATCTTACTTTTTGCTCCTTCGAGACTTTTCAGAAGGTCTAGATATGAGTTCATGCCTCCAATGTTGGAAATTCCTAGCATTTGTTTGACCTTGTTTTGTGCAGCATCGTGTACTGTGTGTCCAAATTGTAAGGAAGATTTAGAAATTTTGATTTGATGCCCGGACATTGACTCATACTGTTGAAGTATGTGTAAGATAGTATAACATTCCTCTTTAGTAGCCTTGCAAACAAATAGATTGTCATCATGCAAAGAGTAGATGTGAGACTGATGGGCTTGCTCTCGCAACCTTTAACCATGTGAGTGATCTCTCTCTTTCTGCATTCCGTATGTTTGCTATCAAAACCTCTGTACAAAGTATGAATATATAAGGTGATAAGGTATCGCCTTGACGAAGCCCTCTCTGCGCGAAATTATTTTTTTCATTTGGGTTGACCATTAATGAGGACCTTGTATTGTATTGATTTAATACACTATATCATCCATTTAATCTATTTATCCGCAAAACCAAAATTTCTCAAAAGATGTTCAATAAAAGGCTATATATTCCATTCGATCATATGCTTTACTCATATCCATTTTTATCGCCATAAATTTAACTTTGATTGCTCCTTCTTCGGTAACCATTGCCATAAGCACCTCATTGTTATGTTCCGAAACTAGTGACAAAATTTCGCTCAGCGCATTCTCAAATTCTGTCGGAGAAGTAGAGGTAAATAATTCATCAAAATAATTTACCGCAACTTGTTCAACCTCTTTTTCTGATGTGACCCATATTCCTGATGCATTATGCAATATAACAATCCGATTTCTTGCCCTTTTTTGATTAACTAGCGCATGGTAAAAATTTGAGCTTTTGTCCCTTACTGTTAACCATAAAGTGCGACTTTTCTGTTGCCAGAAAAGTTTATCATCTAGATATGGTTCTTTTAATTTTCTTGTAATGTCTATCAATTCCTCATGAATCCTAGTATCATCATTTTGGACCTTTTCTAATGCATGTTGTAACTCGTTGATTTTTTCCTTACCGTATGGTAAATTATTTTTCTACCACTTGGATATTTTCCACCGACAACTACTGATTTTTTATACAAAAGAAGCATTGTTTCCACATGGATTAATCTCGCAGCCCTTGGAAATCAAATCGATTAAACCATCTCGACTAATCCAACATTTGTCAACCCAAAATTGTGCTCGTTTCCGGGAGAATTTATCCTCGATGATAGCAACAATTGGCCTATGATTCGACCCAATCATTATCAAATATTCAACATATGAATATGAAAAAAATTATACCAATCTTCATTAGTTAAGGTCTTATCCAATCGATATCGAATGATTTTCGAGTTCCGTTTTCATCTCCAAGACATGATGTTTTTTAAGCAGGAGAATTCTAAAAATCCATAATTTTGTATTATATGATGTATATTTTCTAACTAAAATACTACAATCTTTGTGTTTCTTTCACAAATACGACAATCTGTGTACATGTTAATGACAACGTATCTTTTGATTTATGACAAATACTACAATAATTCAAAAAAGCAACACAGAAGGGGAAAAAGTTGGGAAATTTATGACAAATTGACAACGTATCTTTTGATTAGTGGTTAAAAAGGTGAAACCAAGCAGAGAGAAAGAGGGTGGGTGTGATAATTAGATAATGAGTACCCTATGATTTGCATGTTTACTATTTTAAATAAATAAAATAAAACACTTTTAAATTTCCAATGCTAAAAAAGATAGGCTTTAAAAGGTCTGCAACCTCTTAGGGTTTGATGGAAAATACAACATACTTTTTTTTTTTGGATAAATACAACATAGTTTTTGTATTTAATATTTCTTACAATCCTTCAAAGCCTCAGATTTCAAAAGTTGACTGAGAAAGCAACTGCGGTTTTGTCATGGGAAGTCTTGTTTGAACCACAAAGTAGCTCCAAAAGAAAGAGAAAGACAACTAATTACTCCAATCGTATTAACTGCATTATATTTATTTTACCTTTCTATTTTTTGTTTTTTCATCGCTGTCTCTGGCAATTAAAAGGAGAATCATACGGTCGGAAATATTCTGCTTTACATTACCTAAGCACCTTGTTGTTATGTTTTGTAAAATTTTCTATCATATTCTCTTTTATATATGCCTAAAACTTCTCACTGATATTTATTATTTTGTTTTTAGTATTAAATTTACGATTAAACCCTAAAATAAACTCAAAAATATACATCGTCCAATATAAAAGTTACGGGGTGGGGATCATAAAAACTAAACCAACCTCAACCAACCTCAACCAACCTCAACCAACTCAGACCAACTTTTTATAATAATCCAAAGTGTATATAAATTTATATACTGAATAAACCAAATATAACCGAAATCAAATTCATTAAAATTATAATTTAAACTGAATATATATATATATGTACAGCTATATAATATTAATTTAAATTAATTAATTATTTATATTTTATTATATTATTTTATAGAAAATTGAACGTGCACTATCTCAAAATAAATATTTTTAAATTGATCCAAACTGAATCAAATCGAACCTTAAAGTTTGATTCTAATTTGAATTAACTTGCGTTTCCAGAACCTGAAACACAAACCAAACCAGACTAAAAAAAAGAACTGAATGCCAAGGTCTAATAAATAATAATTGTAACATTAAACCAAAAATAAAATTGTTTTGTACAATTAATACAATCCTCACATAAAAAAGAAATTATATCACCCCTCATCTCAATTTGGGTATTGAACTTCTATATTACTATATTCACCCCATTTGAAAAAATCCAAATAAAATTCGATCTAAGTGTACTAGTATTATGTTATATACATATATAAGTTATATTGCGTGTCTCAAGACTCAAGGCGCGAGATTAATGGTTTGGCATCGAAAAAGCCGAAGTGGGTAATATACGATGGAATATTTAGAAAGATAATTTTCTTTGTCATTGATTGATGGGGACACCTTTAAATTTCTCTTGTTTCATTATTTAATTCATTAGTTTCTATCTACATCCTTTTGTTTGTTTGCTCCCTCTTCATTGTTGACACTCTCAAGGCTCCTTTTTAGGTAAAATTTCTGGAACGCTCAAGGTTCTTGCTGCTCTTTGCTATTGAAAACAAGAAAATATTTTTCTTAGATTTCTTTTTCTCTACAAATTGAGAATGATAAATCTTAATTAAGGTCATTTGAAGCGGAGGATGATATATTATATATATTGATATAAATAAATAATAAAAGAAATTCAACATTCAAAAGGCTAGTATTGTTAGCCATGTGACACTGGTTACTGTTGACTATGAGTACATATATGTAAGTGTAACATGTTCTAAGATTATTTGAATCAATAACATATATATAGTAGGTTCTAATGCATAAATAGTATTATTTAACTCTAGAAAATTTTTACTCTTCTATCTGTAAAAAAGGTTTAAGATAACAATGACGAGCTGTCAATTCTTTCTTAACTTAGTTGTGTATAAATTTTTTTTTGTTAGAGATTATTTGTGTATAGTTTCTAATCGAGGATTTGACGGGTTAGATGACTAAGATGCATTGATTAATGTGTATCATAAACTCCAAGTGTTATTTTTAAGCGTCGCAACAAACTAGCATTTGCAGATGCAAATATGAGAAAATAATTAATAACACTAAATCCAATTAATCATACATATGAAGATTGTCCATGGACAGAACCATACATTAATATTAAATGTATATCCATGTGGTGTGTAATATAGTCAAATGTCCCTTTTATATTTTATTTAGTTTCTTCTCGCATTTTATTATAAACTAAAAACATGTATTGGAGATTGTAAATATTCCATTACTTAGAAAGATTTGTATCATTCCCACGTATGTCATCGAGCTCATACATCGCTTTTGCAAAACCCCACGGAACTTCAATTATAGTAAAAAATAATTTACATTGATGTGAGTATGTAACTCCAAATTTTTTTTTTTGCGTCTATCATTCTACTGGTTTAGGGATCCCTAGTGGAAAAAATTCGTCTTCTCACCATATTTTGACAACGAGTACAAATATTTGAATACCAAATGATACGCAAAGATTCATGGATATAATAATAATATATATATTGAATTTAAAATTGCAGAAAATAGTATAATCTTGTCACGGAATGGAAATCAAAATAAAAATTCAGCGTCTGTATGATAGCTAGGCGCACGTACGAAGCAAATATGGACCAACCTGTACATGTGGTTGGACCCATCGAATATTATCCCGTTGGTTAAGACTTTAAAGTAATAATTGTGGACAAAAACATTAACATATTGTGGTTACAAAGTATTAAGAAAATGAAAAGATAGAAAGAAGAGTTGTTATAAGTAGTGAGAGAGTATTTAAGAGTTGGAAGAAGTGTCAGATTGGCTGGCAACACCAAAGGGAACATACCCACAACTCCATGACTACACTACATGTAATATATGCTTCTCACTTTTGTGTGTTTTTTTTTTTTTTTTAGAATTATTAGGAGGTTCTGGGTTAAAGCCTGTACATTTTCCAGGTCCAGTACCACAGCATTTTATATGGTCTCGTCCCAAACGTTAATCAATCATGTGATCTCTAAACTTTGCCCTTGATACTTTTTCAGTTGAGCTAACGACACTTCGTTGTGTTTTTATTTTCCAGTTTGATGCCGTTTATATAGTATCGATATTATACAAAAATATATAAGGTACAATAGAGAATAGAGTGGTCGACGGAAATGAACTCATACAAACTTTTCTTGAGGCGTAATAGAGTGTTCGTAGAAAATGAACTCATAGATAAAAAAGAATACATTCATTGTTAAAAAACAAAAAAAATTATAAAAGATTGTGTCATAAAAATCTCTACTATAAGCCAAAACGAAATAAATTTGTTTTCTACAAAACAATAGGGATGAGCACATATCGAATACTCGGACATTTCAAGATATCCGAAGATGAATATGGATTCTTCAATACCCACAAATATTCAGATCTATCAAAATAGCTAAATATAATTAGAATAATATTATTAAAGTATTAAAGATAATAATATTAACTAATATTAAATAAAAAATAAATTTGAATAGAATGTATCAAATAGAAAATTTCAAAATGATTTTTATAAATATTTTAGAACAAATTTGTAATCGATATTAAAAACAATATTCTAATTTTATAAATAAATTTTTGTTGTAGTGATATTTTAAAGTATTATTCTATTTATTATATGAATATTTTATATATTTTAAAATTTCTATATGAAAATGGATCCAAATCGAATATAGATATCTTGATCTTTATATTTAGTTATCCGGATCCGGATCCGAAAACCTCAAATATCATATTTTTTTGAATTGGATCGGATCGAATATCGAATTGGATCATGGCTCTTGGATATTTTGCTCAATCCTACTTGTAACATCAGTAATAGTAAATAAAACAATAATTGTAGTAAATTTAAATAGTGAAATCATTAATTACAAAATGTTGATAGAGAGATAGAGGAAGGCGTTCAATTCAACGGGTAGCATTTGTCGTGGCACGTAGATGCTGCATGGGAGCCCCAATATGCCCTCCTCATTTGTTTTTTTGTTTTTTAATTTCTCATTAATTTTATTAACTATTATATCATAATATATTGTTATATATATATATACCTATATAATAATTGCCATATTAAGTTTTGCTTATATATTACTACGTGTTTGACGTTTTATATTTTGTTTGGAGGAAGCTGTGGAACCCCACATTCCTCGGCGCCAACATGGCCTCCCCTCTCACGTGACACTTAATTATAAATTGATTGCTTAATAGTTAATTCCAATTTCTAACATCAACATATGCCTCTTGTTTATCCCACACGCACTCTCTTATCTTAAAAATTTAATTGCCGGATCCTTCTTAAAAAAATACTTCTATTTGATAAACTTTAGGCATGCTCTAACTATATTATCTCCACAACCAACAAGATTTTTTTGAAACCTAACCGGACATCAAATCGGCTAATTATTTTACCAAAAAAAAAATAATCGGCTAATTAAACGGATGTACAACGGTTTAACCTAAACTAATCAATTGAACCGGTTTATTTGAATTTTATACTTATATATGTAGTTTATTTAATTTCAGGATGTTGGATGGTTTTCTACGATTTAATGGTTTTGGAGGCTTGAACTATATTAAATATGTTTCAGTTTGCTGTTGGACCGGTTCAACCAGACGGGTTGGTATTGTTTTTGAAAGAGTGCAGTTTAGATATATCAATATTTTACAATAGTTAATATGTAGTTGGAAACTTATTTTTCCTTTTGTTTTTTAAAATAACATTACTTTTTGATTGAAAAACTCAATTACTTCAAGTTCAAGATTTGAAGAACTCATTAATTGGAGTTTAGTTCAAGACATGAACCCCAAACGTCCCAAAAGTAATGTACAAGTTCAAAATAGAGTCAAAAACATAAACATGTAAACGATCGTTGAGTCGAAAAAAAAATAATCTAATACTCGGAAAAACATTTGCATTATAGGTTGGCCTAGGGAAAATAATTAAAAAGGAAACTTGGTTTTTCGTAAAATAAGAAGATTTGTATGAAAAGTGTTAATTAAAAGAAAAGGAAAAGCCTAATTCTGTTTTTGTTATTAAGTAAACGATTATTAAATTTGGTTAAGAAGCAAGGGTCAGCGCCTAATGCGCTCTAGATTCTTTGGGAAATGGGATAGTTTTAACCCCTTATATTATGAAAATCAAATAATCAATTCAAGTGATAATATCAATAATTAACAATACAAATCGGTACTAATCGAATAATTCCCTTTTGATCTGCTTGGATGTATCGAAAAGGGCGTGTGTAATATCCAGTCAACATCTCTCTCTCTCTCTCTCTCTAGCATTTGTTCTTTATTCCATATTCCATGTGTTTGTCTTGTCACTGCTCGAGCTCATCTAGCATTTTAATTTTGTTGTTTCTTTCACAATTTTTTAAAAGAAATTGTATAAATTTAGTGCATTGGAGAAATGTACGGGCACCTTGTCTGCAATAGCCTTGGGCATCAGTACTCGTTACCCGCCCGACTCGTTCGATCCGTCCCGTACTCGGCCCGTAAAATCGGGTACCCGACTCGTCCAAGCCAAGTATCAAGGCGAGTTAACCAACTACCTGCAAGTAACGGGACAAGTCCAAGGCGAAATTTTTTTTTGACTACTTATCTCGTTATCCGGCTTGTACCCGTTACCCGGCTTGTACCCGTTACCCGGCTTGTTCCCCGTTACCCGGTTTGCTACTTGTACCCAAGACAAAACAAGTAATGGAAAAAGCAAGGCAAGTAATGAAAAACAAGACAAGTAATGGAAAAAGTAAAACAAGTAATGGAAAAAACAAGGCAAGTAATGGAAAAAACAAGGCAAGTAATGGAAAACAAGACAAGTAATGAAAAAAACAAGGCAAGTAATGTAATTACTTGTTGAGCGGTGACCCGTACTTGCAAGTACGGGTACGGGTCAAGGTATCCGCAAGTATCAAAAATCTGGGCGGGTACCTTGAATCAGCGGGTACCCGTTTTTGCGGGTCCAAGTACGGGTCAATATTTTCATTACCTGTACAGGGCGGGTTAAGTAGCAAGTCGGCCAAAATAAGCGGGTACCCACCCGTACCCAGGCCCTAGTCTGCAATACGCAACTGGAATTTTATTTGGTTAAACATATTTAAATGCTTTGTTTGTTTTATCAAGTTGTATTGTAGGATTTTCTTAAAGTCAACTAAATATCACCAATCGAATTTAATCCAATTCATATGTGCTATATATGTATCTTTATTAAATAAAAAATTGATTAAATATCGCCTGTAGAACTTGTTGAAAGTTTGTAAAAAGATTACCTATAAAGTGGAGTTGCAGCTTCTCCGGATTTTTTGATGATGTGAGGAAATATTTTATCAAGGAGCAAAAGGGAAAAATATTACACCAACTTTTTGTAGGACCAAAAATTCGCACAATATACATGATTTGATTTAATCACGAATATATATAAATAAACATTAAGAAAACAACAAGATTAATAAAACGAGAAAGCAGAGATAAACACTGGAGGCGAGATTAATCTATTTCCTTAACTCAAAGAATCTTACGTAGTGCGACGGTTTAATTTAGATTCATGAGTCCCAGGATACAACCAAGTGAATCTGTTATCGCAAGCACTCGATAATAGATCTGTCGAACATTATAGTACGATACTCTCGAATAACGACTTACTCTAAGTAGTAGGGAATTGAAGCAACTTTTGCTAGAAACTTTCGGATGTGTTTTTTGTGTTTGATCGGATGATTTCTCTGAAGAAAATCGATGGATATATATAGGAGAAGAGAGGCTAGGGTTCGACCTTGCTCATCAAGTTTCGCAGAATATTCTAGAAGGGCGGCGATTAAAAATCGGCCCAAAAAACATTTGCTCCATTGAAGGCCCAACGACCATCAATCATATAAGAGCCCAAGAGCCCAAGAGCCCTAAGAGCAAAAAAATGCAACGAGCCACGACCCTCGACCCACGACCCACAAGCCACGGCGGCGGCGGCGTGCGTGTGGTCTTTTCTTCTCTCTTTCCAAATCCTTTTGAAACACAAATAAGAGGTGGTCTTATTTATACTAGTGGAAAAGTTTTGAAACTTCCAATGTGGGACTTTTGCACTTCTCTTACACTAGTTATAGCCAATGAAAACATTTCATTTGGATGGGTCAAACCCATTTCTTATTCACACTTACACATTTTATTAAAGCCCACAAGCTTTGATAAAAATTGTTCCAACAATCCCCACATGAATAGAAATGACTCTAAACATATGACGGCTTAATAAAATCGATAAACTAGACAAGACTTGACCACTCTAGACTATGACTCGGCTAGACGTAGACAGACTTTTGAGAGTATACGAAAAGTTAACTGTATCTGAGAGGTAGCGTTTTTCAGCTTTGAACCAATCATTTTTAATATCTGTCGGGTTTACTCGGCCGGGAGGTGAACATGATGTCTTGAACCATCCAGATTTTGATGTAAACCTAGACAACATGTATCGTGCTGCGACATTTTCTCGTAGAACTTTGTTCTCTATTGTTCTCTATTGTGTTCATTCACTACAAGAAAACAAGCATTTTGCAACGAATTTTTGCGACGATTTAATTTCGTTGCAAATTGAAATCGTTTTTCCAACGACTTTACGACGATTCTTGAAGACGTCGTAAAATCGTCGCAAATTTGGGACGAAAACTTTCGTTGTAAAATCGTCGCTAATTAGCGACGATTTTACAACGATTACCGACGACTTTACGACTATTATCAGAATCGTCGTAAAATCGTTGTAATATAGCGACGATTTCCCAAGGTTTATATGATTCGTTGCAATATCGTGGTAAAATTACCCACGAATTTGCAATGATTATTATAAGTTGAGATTTACATCGATTTCCCAACGATTAGTGAGTTAGGTGAGCACGTTTTAAGTTCACGGTGTTCAGTTAGGTAAACATGTTTAATATCGTTGTAAAGTCGATGTAAACATTTTTAGATTCGTTGTAAAATCGTTGTGAAATCGATGTAAAATCGTAGGTAATTCGATGGTAATGAAAATAAAAATCTATATATAGCGGCTAACTTCATAATAAAAATTTCATATTCAAAAACATTTACTTCTTTCT